>JAIUZE010073366.1:0-113004 GCA_022085475.1 Heliosperma pusillum | reverse complement strand
AAGACAAATTAATCTTATTGTTAATATAATGTGTGACTCTTAAGTTTTAATCTTATAGCTATGGAAGCTTAACTAATCGTTCAAGGTTGCACAAGAAGATCAAGAGATGAAGATCGTCATTGTTAGAGTCATAGTGTTGTCTAAGAGATCATTAAACTCGATTCATGCTAAGTACTTCAAAACTGACAGTGACATGTCACTGTGGTTTCTGGCTCTTAAATATTTCGAAAATGTTTAACTCTTGAAAATAGTTTTCCAAACTTTTGATCAACATTTTACATTGCTAAATATTCTGGTTTGCTCTTTATAAATGAAAGAAAGCTTTGGTTGTCTTGGAGAAGAGGTAGCTTGCACAAAAAGACATTTGCCAAAAATGGGTTGTTTACTTTTCTATATTTGGTCACTACCATTTATGCTCTTTCTTGATGAAAAACCTACCCTTATTTTGTCTAAGTGTGGCTGCCAAATTAAGTTGACTAGTAAGCTTGATTACTTATGCAAGTAATTCATTTGGCTTGCATAAGGGGGCATGGTTTCTTGTGCATTAATTGGCCTTCTTGTTGTCCAAGCTTTAATTGTTTAATATTTTCTAACACTTGTGCTTAATTGGAGTGTGTTATTTTTAGTGTGTAGTATACTCTACTTTATACTATAAATACCACACTTATTTCATTTGAACAAGTGTGCAACAACAAAATATTTTCAAGCTTAAAAGACTTTGAGTTTTTATTGAGTAATTATCTTTGCAAAAATCATTTAACATTTCATACTTAATTGTTTTGCAAAATATTTTTCTTAAGTCTTTTACAAAGAGCTAGTTCGTTGCAACAAAGCATGTATTGTGTTCGATGATCTCGTGTTAGTACTTAATCGTTTTCTCCACCGTTCCTTTTGTGAACATTTTGAGAAACACAAGTCTTGTAACAAACGAGTAGAACAAGTCTTAAGATAGAGTTATCTTGAGCAACTAGCAACTCGAAAGAGTTGGGGAAGTCTCTTGGCGGAGTAGTCTTGAGCAATAGCAACTCGAAAGAGTTGGGGAAGTCTCTTAGCGGAGTAGCTTTGAGCATAAGTCTTGGTGCGGAGTAGCATTGAGCAAATAGCAACCGGAGTAGGTTGGGGAGTTGTTTTATTATCGGGGTCTTTGTTTGTATGAGTTTACTTCAAAGATGTTTAATAAGATAACGTTGGATGTAGGTCGCGGAGTAGTGACCGAACCAATTTAAAAAACATCTTTGAGTTTTGTCGATTTCGTTTTTAATATTTCCGCTGCACTCAGATTTCACTGTTGATTCCACTGTGACATTTACTGGCTGAATCGTTGTTGAATACTTCTAACTTTCTAGTTCGAAGTGTCAACTTCTCCTTTCTTCTAAGTACTGTCTTAGTGATCATAGAGTTTTTAAAGAAGCTTTAATTAAGCTTAAAATTTTAAATAGACACCTAATTCACCCCCTCCCCCTCTTAGGTGATCTCGCCCTTGACTCTTCAATTGGTATCAGAGACTTGTGCTCTTGATATTGGTTAATTACCAAAGAGTTGATCCTATAGTCATGGACGGGAGACATACTAAGTATCCCATATTCGAAGGGGATAACTACTCATGGTGGAAACATCGTATGGAGCACTATGTGAAAAGCACAGATTATGAATGTTGGATCATAATTCAAAACGGTCCCCTTGCTATAACGGTCACTAATGTTGATGGCACTAGTTCCGTAAAAAGTGAGGATAAGTATGTCGAGGCTGATTATCGTAAAGTCGAGAAAAATTCTAAAGCCATGTCCATTCTTCAATATGGCATCGGTGAACAAGAAATTAACCGGATTTCCGGATGTACCTCGGCAAAAGAAATTTGGGACACCTTAAGCCTTGCTTATGAAGGAACGTCTCAAGTTAAGAAGCATCGTATTGACCTTCTCATGCAACAATATGAGATGTTCAATATGGAGCGTGACGAGTCAATTAATAGTCTTTCTTCACGTTTTTCTAGTATTGTTAATGAACTTAAGAGTCTTGGACGTAATTTCGAATCCGAGGACATAGTCCGAAAGATCCTTCGTAGCCTAAGTGATAAATTGCAACCGAAGGTGACAGCTATAGAGGAGGCTAAAGATCTATCCAAATTGACCCTCAATGAACTAATGGGCTCACTCATGGCTCATGAATTAACTCTCATGAAGCGTTCGGGTGAATGCTCTAAAGCTAGAGGTCTCGCACTCAAATCAAGCTCAAGTGATGAGGAAAATGATGGAGACGATGAGCAAGCCATGTACTCTCGTAATATGGCGGATATGATCAATAGTCATGTTCCTAAGAAGTTCAACAATTTTAGAAAGAAAGCTTTTCAAAAGAAGAGATCATTTTCATCCGTTATTTGTTTCAAATGTGGTGAGAAAGGTCATCTTATCAAAGATTGTCCTAAATGGAATGAATTCAAATCCAAGGATAAACGTGATTTTGCAAAGAAAGAATACAAACACAAAGTCATGTCTGCAATCTGGGGTATGTCTGATTCCGAGGAAGAAGAGTCTTCCGGGGAAGAATTGGATGCCAAAGTTTGCATGACAACTCGCCTAAAACTTGATGTTCCCGAGTCTTCAAAGAGAGTGTCCGCAAAATGTCTCATGGCACATTCCGATGATTCTGACCATGATTCCGATGATGAGGTAAATAATCTCAAGACAAAGGTTAGATCCTTCTCCAAAGAAAAGGTATGTTTGATGCTCGATGATCTACTTGACAAATGTCGTGAAAAGAATGAAAAACTTGACGCTATGCAAACTCAAATTGAGGACATAGCTGAAGAAAATGTTTGTCTAAAAGAGTGTCTTGATGAATTAGAGCAGAGTAACATCATACCTTCTCTTAAAAAGGAAGTCAAGAGATTAAAGAAAGAAAATGCGAGTCTTGTTAAAGAGGTTAATCTGTCTAATGTCCAGTGAATTCCACTGTGACATCTGCTGTTAAAACTGAAAATGAGTCATTAATCCGACAAGTTGATAACTTAATCAATGAACGTGACTCACTCTTAAAGAACCTCACCTCATGTCAGAATCATGTTAAGAGTCTTGAAGAAGTCTATGAAATGTTGGTTGATGAGAATAATCATGCTAAAGATGCTTTTGACAAAGTAGGACATCTAAATCTTGACCTTCTTGCTAAAGTTGAAAAATTGAATAAAGAGTTAGTGGTTGCAAAAGAGTTTTACAAGAAATGGGAAGGAAGCCAAACTGTTTTAGACTTTCTTACAAGTCAATCTAAAAATGCTGAAAAGAAAGTTGGACTCGGTTTCAAGCACAACAACGTTCATTGTTGCGTTCGAAACCAAGACCCAAGCAAAACCGATTTTAGAAGAAGAAAGTACGCTGGCCTTCCCGAGTATATAATTTGCAATTATTGTGGCAAGACCGGTCATGTGTTTAATGGTTGTGTTAAGAGATGGAATGACATTAATAAGAACATCAAAGTGGTTAAAAAGATGTGGATCCGAAAAGACTTGATTAATGATGTGATTCACAAAAAGGGGCCCAAATTCATTTGGGTTCCTAAACTAAAAGTTTGATTTTTTATAGGCATTAGCGAGAGGCCGCAACAATTGGTACTTGGATAGTGGATGTTCTCGTCATATGACGGGAAGTGAAAGCCAATTTCTCTCGCTACAAGCCTACAAAGGTGGCACCGTGACGTTTGACGATAATAAGAAAGGTGAAATTGTTGCAATCAGGAAGGTTGGTAAGTCATCGTCACATTGTGTCGACAAAGTGTTGCTTGTCAAAGGTTTGGAGCATAATCTTCTTAGCATATCTCAATTGTGCGATAATGGTAATATTGTTGAGTTTTGTGCTAGTGAATGCCGTGTACTAGATGGACAAAGAAGGGAAGTTATTTTGGAAGGAAAACGTGTTAGAGACGTTTACTTGACTAATCTTTGTGCCTTGCCAAGTCAAACATTATCTTGTATGAGCGCTTTAAAGAACGACTCATGGCTTTGGCATAAAAGATTAGGACATGTAAACGCTAGAACATTGAACACCCTTAGAAAACTTGATCTAGTAAATGGCATTCCTAACATGAAATTCGACCTTAATAAATTGTGTGAAGATTGTGCTAAAGGAAAACAAGTTCGATCCTCCTTTAAATCCAAAAAGTTTGTTAGTACTTCAAAACCTCTTGAACTTCTTCATATTGATTTGTGTGGTCCTATGCGTATAAGAAGTAGAGGTGGTAGTCATTTTTTGTGTGTGATTGTTGATGATTTTTCACGTTATGTTTGGCTACTTTTCTTGAGTAGTAAAGTGCCAAAGAATTTTTGGGCCGAAGCCTTCAACACATCATGCCATATTTATAACCATGTTATGATCCGAAAAATGCTTAATAAAACTCCCTACGAATTGCTTAAAGGAAGAAAGCCTAATTTATCCTATTTGAAATGCTTTAAAAGCAAATGTTTAGTTCACAACAATGGAAAGGATAATTTGGGTAAATTTAATGCTCGTAGTGATGAGGCCGTTTTTGTTGGATATTCGGATCGTAGTAAGGCTTATAAAGTGTACAATAAACGAACTATGAAAATGGAAGAAAGTGTACATGTCATTTTTGATGAGTCAAATCTTTTTCATTCTAATGAACAGGAAGAGGATGATGAAGATGAGGACTTTGAGCTTGGAATGATTCGACATGACATGGATGAAGTACATAACGAGGAAGAGACCATTTCACAGTTGAATCCACTGTTAAATGGTGAGACGGGTCAAAATTCAGGGGGAATGAATCCACTTTCTGACCAAAATGAGGCTAGTACATCCAGGGGGAATGGGGAACCACATGAAATGAATGAACAACCAGAAACGAACCCCCATTCAAACTCACCAAATGAACCAGATGTCACTGTGGAACCCACTGTGACATCAGAACCCGAAAATGCCTCAAGCTCACAAATCGTACCTAGAAAGTGGAAGCACCAATCATCTCACCCCCTCTCAAACTTAACCAGTGACCTGAACTCGGGAAGAAAGACAAGAGCATCCCTCAATGATTTCTTTGCATTTCATGCGTTCCTCTCACAAACTGAACCGACAAATATCACCATGGCCCTTGGAGATGCAAATTGGGTGATAGAGATGCAAGAGGAACTTAATCAATTCAAGAGGAATGAGGGTACTCGGATGCGGATTACGCCGAAAGCAAGTATGTTAGTGCCGCATTGTGTTGCGCGCAAATTCTATGGGTTCGACAACAATTGAAAGACTATGGTAATGTATTCGATTCCACTCCTATTTTTTGTGATAATACAAGTGCCATTAACATTTCTAAGAACCCGATACAACACTCGAGGACTAAACACATTGACATAAGACATCACTTTTTACGTGATCATGTGGAAAAAGGTCAAATCCGTCTTAACTTTTGTAGAACCGAAAATCAAATTGCCGACATTTTTACAAAACCGCTTGAAAGAGAACAATTCGTAAAACTTCGGTTGGAAATTGGTTTGTTGGATTGCGCATAATTCTATGAGTAGACGATTTGCCTCAATGATTGATTAGAGTGGTTGATACATTTTAATGTGTACTTATGTGATTAAGTGTGTTTTATTAACCATGGTTGAATGTTAATTAACAAGTTTTATCGTTTGTGTAATAATGTGACATGCATAGAGCCAACAAAACAACTCACCAATATATCACATCACCTTTACTTCTTCTTCATGCCTTAACCATCCCATATATAACCTCCCTCATACCTTCCATAACACTTACCTTCTACTTGAAATAATGCCTCCCAAGAAAGCCCAACTCAAAACCGTCAAACAAATTCGGGATTCGTTCAAACCAAAGTCCACGACTTCCTCTACATGTTGGTTGTGGTGTGATTATCAATGAAGTTGTAGAGAACATTGAGAAAGAAATGGAGGAAAATGAAAAAGTGTTTTGGAGACGAAGAAAACGAAGAGGAAAATGAGAAGGGAATCGAAAAAGAAACCGAGAAGGAAGAAGAGAAAAAAAAAATCAAAGTGTAAAAAAAAAAAAAAAAAAAAAAAAAGGGAAAAACCGAGTTGAATGAGGAACAAATCAAGGAGTTGAATGATTTTTTATGATGAATATTTGTTCAATGATGGTGAGAAAACCGAATCGAAAGCAAAAACTCGTCAAAAGAGAAGTGTGAGGTTGGGAAAAGCAAAGAGGTAGTGGAAGTTCGGATGGAAAATACGGAGTTGAAGACTATTCTTACCGATCTTACCAAAGCCGGGAAAAACCGATAATGAGTATGATGATTGATTAGGACGATAACATGTCCTAGAACTCTTGGCCCTACTCTCTTCTTAACCTATCATTTTGCCTAACCAAGCCTTATATTATTTTGCTCATGGCTATATGTTTGTTATATTGTTACATGAACTTGGTAATATTTGTTTAATTTTCTTGAACTATGTGGTTTGTAAACTAACTTTCTTACTTTGTTGCATTAGAATGTTATTCTTCCTACTTGATGATGTCAAGAGGGGGAAGTTGTTAAAATTGTGTGCATGTGTGATCCAATAACTCTTAGGCTTGCGTTCACCGTAAATATGTTAGCTTAGAGATTTGAAATTCTACTTAAGTTAGTATAGACTTGACCAAAGTACCTTGATCATGTATGCGTCTTATCTTGATCATGTTTTGACTTGTGATATGTTTAGACTTGTGAACCTTGACCATAGATTGAGGGGGAAGAACACATTCAATTTTATTTGTCTTGCCATCATCAAAGGGGGAAATTGTTGAGACCATTTCTAGATTAGATTGGTTGATGATGCCTTAAGACAAATTAATCTTATTGTTAATATAATGTGTGCCTCTTAAGTTTTAATCTTATAGTTATGGAAGTTCAACTAATTGTTCAAGGTTGCACAAGAAGTTCAAGAGATGAAGATCGTCATTGTTAGAGTCATAGTGTTGTATAAGAGATCATTAAACTCGATTCATGCTAAGTACTTCAAAACTGACAGTGACATGTCACTGTGGTTTCTGGCTCTTAAATATTTCGAAAATATTTAACTCTTGAAAATAGTTTTCCAAACTTTTGATCAACATTTTACATTGCTAAATATTCTGGTTTGATCTTTATAAATGAAAGAAAGCTTTGGTTGTCTTGGAGAAGAGGTAGCTTGCACAAAAAGACATTTGCCAAAAATGGGTTGTTTACTTTTCTATATTTGGTCACTACCATTTATGCTCTTTCTTGATGAAAAACCTACCCTTATTTTGTCTAAGTGTGGCTGCCAAATTAAGTTGACTAGTAAGCTTGATTACTTATGCAAGTAATTCATTTGGCTTGCATAAGGGGTCATGGTTTCTTGTGCATTAATTGGCCTTCTTGTTGTCCAAGCTTTAATTGTTTAATATTTTCTAACACTTGTGCTTAATTGGAGTGTGTTATTTTTAGTGTGTAGTATACTCTACTTTACACTATAAATACCACACTTATTTCATTTGAACAAGTGTGCAACAACAAAATATTTTCAAGCTTAAAAGACTTTGAGTTTTTATTGAGTAATTATCTTTGCAAAAATCATTTAACATTTCATACTTAATTGTTTTGCAAAATATTTTTCTTAAGTCTTTTACAAAGAGCTAGTTCGTTGTAACAAAGCATGTATTGTGTTCGATGATCTCGTGTTAGTACTTAATCGTTTTCTCCACCGTTCATTTTGTGAACATTTTGAGAAACACAAGTCTTGTAACAAACGAGTAGAACAAGTCTTAAGATAGAGTTATCTTGAGCAACTAGCAACTCGAAAGAGTTGGGGAAGTCTCTTGGCGGAGTAGTCTTGAGCAATAGCAACTCGAAAGAGTTGGGGAAGTCTCTTAGCGGAGTAGCTTTGAGCATAAGTCTTGGTGCGGAGTAGCATTGAGCAAATAGCAACCGGAGTAGGTTGGGGAGTTGTTTTATTATTCGGGGTCTTTGTTTGTATGAGTTTACTTCAAAGATGTTTAATAAGATAACGTTGGATGTAGGTCGCGGAGTAGTGACCGAACCAATTTAAAAAACATCTTTGAGTTTTGTCTATTTCGTTTTTAATATTTCCGCTGCACTCAGATTTCACTGTTGATTCCACTGTGACATTTACTGGCTGAATCGTTGTTGAATACTTCTAACTTTCTAGTTCGAAGTGTCAACTTCTCCTTTCTTCTAAGTAGTGTCTTAGTGATCATAGAGTTTTTAAAGAAGCTTTAATTAAGCTTAAAATTTTAAATAGACACCTAATTCATTCACCCTCCCCCTCTTAGGTGATCTCTCCCTTGACTCTTCAAGATTAAAATTAAAACTACAATACGAGGGCCATAAAAAACAGCGCCAACTTGATGAGACAGGACTAAAGGCTGGGCACACACATTTGAACCAACATCCCCCACACGGAAGAACTCCAAATGTCGATGGTAGATACGAGTCAGTGAGGACTGATAACGCGGTGTACTTACGATCTTGCGAAAAGACCGTAGAAAGACAAAGAGACGAGCAAGACGACGAGGTCTGCTAACGTCGGAGAAAAATCTCCTACACCTTCGAAATCGGCCCCCATGGTCGTAAGACCAACGGATCAAGAAGTTATACATGCAGATAATAAAATGGACTAAAGTGAACCCCTTCGCAATGCTCGAAATCCAAGCGAGTCCCTCAATCATACTAGCAATCCAAACCGAGAACACCACTGGAATCACCAAGGCCTGATGGGGAAGATAAGCCCAAGGGAAAGCCATCAACGCCCCATCAACGTCGATTATTCGATTTAACATAGCCCTCAAGAGATGACTACCACCACAACAACTACAATAACTTCTCCTATATGAGGAGATTATTAGGAGAATTAAAAAAGACATTTAAGTAAAATTGAGACGACATAATGTTTAGAAAAGATACCACCATCTCCAAACCACCCCACTCCACCAAGAAAACCCTCCTACTACCTATTCAAATACTCACAAACCAGAAAATAACACTAAAACCCGACAAACGTCTCTCCACAAAGACTGACCAGACCATCCACCAGGACCAAAAAGGAGCCCCCTGACGACGACACCAACAACAAAGACAAGACATACCTTCCATAACAAAGAACGATCCCGGAGACCACAAACCTCGACACAAACCCAGAAACATACACGCATGCAAGCAAAACCGGAAAACGATAGGCCGACAACACGAGACAAAGAGCCAGCGGATCTGATCGGCGGGGAAGGGGGCGAGGGGAAGGGGAGCTATCTTGTTACATATACTAGGACAGTAACTAATTGTTAAACAATGAAACATGCTAAAAAGGACACATATCCTGTAATATAGGCTTTATCTCGATCGGTTCCTTAATTTCACCTGCAAGACATAGAGTCCCTTCTCCAGATCCCATGTAATAGTTTTGAACCTATGTTAGTACTCCATACAAACTAACATGAGAACATCTTATAAAGTTTCACCTGAGGATATCAGGATAGGTGTTTAGATGGCCTTTGCAAGTACAGGAGCTACTAGGGTTTATGGATGTCTCAATAATGAGTCAAAGTTCTGCCGGTAATTATTGTTAACATAGCCGTAAAAAACGTTTATGTCGACCAAAACTAGACTTAATTCCAGCCTTTCACAATGTGCCAAACCCAGAGAATAAGGGAAAGTGGCAACAGTCGAACACAACTCTATAGAAAAACTCAAAATTGGTTAGGTTGATACGATAAAGTCCTCAAGGAAATTGGATAGGTTGAGGTTGCAAAGCCTTGTGAACGAGCTCAGTCTGCTCTTTACCATGAACCTGAAGGAAGCCGGTGGCAGTGGCAGCTGATGGAGGGCGGCCCACATATTTGATGTCATCAATATTTCCTCTACCTACAGATTTCATTGCTGTGCACAAACGAGGTGCGATGTAACTGTAGGCTCCCATGTTCATTGGCTCCTCCTGGCACCAAACTATCTCGGCATCTGCAACACCAGCACAGTGATCAAAATTTATGGCGAGTCTTGTATGAGGCGGTCTCACATAAAAGACAAACCCTAATCCCCGTGTATTTTTCATTTAATTATTGGGTTAAAGGGTAGGTCTTACACGCAAAAAAACTAAACAGCTACAAACAGGCACCACGCCCAACTTGCATTTGTCTTACACCGGAAAAGGTAGATAAAATTCAAATAAAAGTCGCCATTTCCAAGGATCCACCATAATGTAAATATACAATAAACTTAATATACACTGAACTTACTTGGATATCGGTTCAACTCTCGCTGTATAAGGTTGTAAGGGAATGGACAAAGCTGCTCAACTCTACAGATAGCTACATCACTGCCATTCACCTTTTTCCTTTCATCATCAAGCTCATAGTAAACCTGCACAGATATTACTTATTAGTGTGAGAAACCAAAACCTCAGCCATAAGAGCACCATTTTTGCAATCATACAGCTTCCAAATAAGACAACTAATAAGGATGATAGCCAACACCGAGTTCTACTAGGCAGCAAAGATCTTCTGGCTACTAAAATTAATTTAGGATGTAAAACATATTTTGGACCTTAAAACGAAGAAAATGGTAAAACAAACTTACCTTCCCAGAGCACAGAACAAGACGTCTAATACCCTCCTCACGATCTGAGTGCATATTCTGGTCTTTTATGAGACGCTTGAATCTTGTTCCTTGCTTATCAAACCCTGGATGGCCTTCAACATCATCAAACTCAGATAAATTTGACTTGCATTCTTTGTGTCGAAGCAAATTCTTGGGAGCCATAACAATTAGAGGCTTGCGGAATTCCCTGTGTAACTGGATTTGGTAGCAAGCAAGTATAAGCAAATAGAAGTTCTATAACCGAAAGGTTTGGGAAAAAAACTGGCAGCACCAACCTGACGACGTAAGACGTGGAAATAATTAGCTGGTGTTGTCACATTCACGACTTGCCAGTTACATTCTTGGATCTGTTTCCTAAGTGTGGAATCCATATCAGGTATGACATAGGGATTGTCATCACTCATCTGCAAAAAAAAAGGTAACGCAGCAGAATAGTTGTCAGTACTTGGAAAATGGAATCATGGGCCACTATGGCAGTAAGAACAAGCTATCAGGTGCCCCCAGTTAGCATTTAAATACAGCCACCCCAGCCAGAGAAATAAGCATGCGTGTTAAGTTGACTCATTCAGCAGGAGATGGTGTTCACTCTTCACACAGAGATTAGCAGGGAAAGGATGCATTCACAGGCTTACAGCCTGCATACAGCAGCAATATCATCAATTTGAATCAAAAGCCTCTGCCTAAAGTGAGGTAAGGGAGGCAGTCATGAGTAATTGAACACGAGTTGAGGATCAGAGTCATCAGACTCCCTTCACATTACTTCCATATGTAATTTTTCAAACAGAACACATTCCAGAACTTTTAACCTCATGTGCTAAACCTCAATACGTCACTGGTGATAATAAAACTTTACGGTTACATCTAGTATTACTTCTTCGATCAATATACCTGAAGGAATCGTTCCAATCTTGCACTTGAATGTTCAGGTCCCTGACCATCATATCCATGAGGAAGTAGCACCGTCAGACCAGTTTGGCGCAACCATTTTGCCTCTCCGCTGCTCAAGAACTGATCAAAAATCACTTGTGCTCCATTAGAGAAGTCTCCAAATTGAGCCTCCCAGATAACCAGAGAATTAGGGTTCTCCATAGAATATCCCAATTCAAATCCAAGAACTCCAAACTCAGAAAGCGAGCTGCATCGAGAATCAACAAGTACAGAATTAAATGAGGAACAAATTTAGCAGAAGGTAGACACAGGAGTATGTTTAGTAGAGAATCCGTACGTTCCACATGATAAGATCCCAAATGCTCAAAATGAAATTCAACCAAACATGAAAAATGAAAGCTAACCAACAGTCAAAAGGAAATTAGAAAACAAAAGCAAAGAAATTTATTGGAGGACCTACTGAAGGAACATATACAGCACATGAACTCATCAAGTCCTTTCACCAACTACAGTAACTATGATGGCTTCCCGTATATTTGTATGTACAATTAATTAAAAAGGCGGGCAATATTATATTCAAGACTATGAACTGCAACAGGAACATAGTACTACAGAAGACGATGAAAGTTTTTACCACTATCTACACTCAGCTTAGCTTGAGAAGGCGCGAGGCGGATTGAGGCGATGAGGTCCTAAGGAGATGAGGCGCAAGGCGCGCGCCTTTTGCACACGAGGCGCACTGACATTTTAAACGAACATTATTTTACCATCAAACTTTGAGCAAGAATAGTTCTTTTTTTTAAAAAAAAAGGGGTACCGTGTATTTACAAGTGAAAATGAAGGATAAGGGGGAGAAAAGAAGGGTAAAATAAAAAAATATGGAATTGCAAAGTAATGCGCCTCGAGTGCGCCTTGGTGCGCCTCACTAGTTGCGCCTGGTGCGCCTACGGTGTGCCTCATGCGCCTTAGGTGCGCCTTCTGTATTCCATGTGCCTCAGACCCTCTGATGCGCTTTGGCTGGCGCCTTGCGCGCTTTTTTAAACTAAGACACTCAGGCGACAAATTCAGAAAATTCCTAGACATTCAACAGTAGCAAATTACTGACTTATATGAATCAAAGGGAATTTTCAGGACATTATGAATTATGAACTTTTAAACAAAGAAGATAGGACCAAAATAGAAGTAGTAAACAACAAGGCCACTAAAGTCTAAAGCTTACCAAATTACTGTATTCCATTAAAAGGAGGTTGGAGAAAATAATCCAAATCCCCCATGAACTCAATAGCAATTAAAGTTTGGTTGCAAAGAACAACATATTTTCATTCCCATTGAAGCGAGAATCAATATCCGCGTTTTTACTTTGTGAAGTTGTAGTCAGCCGGTGCATCTGCCTAGCACTTAGACTTGGGTATTTAGAAATAGCTTCTCTACATTGTCACACAAAGTAAATTGCGTTTGTGCCCATCAGACCCCTTTAACACCCATAGGCGTGAATCTTGGTATCACTGGGTCATGTCGTGTAACAGGATAATCATGAAAAGAAAGCAAGAAACCTCTATTTTAAATGACTGCATGGTACCCAGTAACCTCAATATGCGGAATGCATCAGTCATTCAGTCTTGCCGTATTGAAGCGGAAATCCACAATTAAATTACAAAATGACGAGCCATACGAAGAAAAAAGCATCAATGAAAGCTAGAGTCATAAAAGGAACCCACCTGTTACTGACAGTAAACAATTCCTCGTTCTGGTTTATCATAACATGGTCCAATGGACAATACTGTTCTCCGGTTTCTTGATCATGGATTACAGAATGCCTATGACTGAATGTACCTCTTTCGACATCTTGACCACTCAACCTAACATGATTGCCTTCCACTAATAATGTAGCAAATGCCAGTGCTTCTCCAACAGCCCAATCAATGCCTTCCCCAGATTCAATCATTTGAGCACGTTGGTCGTAAATTCTTTTAACTGCTTTGTGTGGCTTGAAATTCTCAGGAATCGTGGTAATTGCCTTGCCAACATTTGTCAAGATCTCTGGTTTAACCCTGTAAACGACCATAGATTACAACAGGGATTAATACAGAGTAACATATATCTGCAACGAGGGAGACAGAAAACAAAGACTTATAAATAGAACATACCCAGTGTTACGGATTCTAGAAAGTTGCTCAGGAGACTTGAATCCTAGCCAGTAAGCTGAAAGCCAGTCCCTCTTACTTGTGATATGATCCTTGCTAGCTTCAAACTCCTCGTTGAGGATTGTCATCACCTTTTTCTGGATCACGTCAATTTCATCCTTCGACAATTCTCCATTTTCAAGGACTTTCTTTTTGTAAATTTCTAGAGCTGAAGGATGGTTGCGGATGACCTATTACAAATCAATCAGAGATTAGAATATTGTCTCTTCTTCCCCTCACCCATGAAGTGATAATGTGATAACAAATATGACTACTTTCACAAGCAGGTCAACCACACAAATCAATGTTACTACAACATCAAAGCCCAAGACCCAGAACGATTTCTAGTGATATGAACCATCATACAAGAACATCAGCGATCGGTGTAAGAAATAATAGGTGAGCACAGAATGAGCAAATCTTCTGAATGAAAGTCAGGTAGTGATTCAAATAAGAGAACGATTGGAAAGAAAACAAGAAAACGAAGTCATTGAAGAGCATACGGAAAGATAACAAATAAGAGATTCAAGCGAAAAGCAAAAGGAATAAAGTAACGAACAATAAAAGTTAAACGTCATCATCCAATGGATTCTACCATTTAACTTTCCCTCTACAACACCAAATTTTGATCGAGTAGACTCCTATCGTTATCACCTACAAAAACCTTTTATCAGTATTAGGGTATTCCCCAACTTCTCAGTGTCCCAATCTCCTAACTTGTCCTTAATAATTTTTCCACATAACCAAATTCTTCTTCCTCAGGCGTCATCCTATCTCCATTATATGCCTTGCTATTTCTCTGGAATAGTCTCATCCCTCAAAGTGATACTTTATTATATGCAAAAACACGCTTTTGCATCTTCGTCAGATACCTCAGAAGTCATCTTATGAAATTGACAAAGTGTGCTGAGTTCACACACGAACCACGTGAAATTCTTTCACAATAGCATATATTGTCGCACCTTCATCCAATTCTCCATCCTTTTGGCTAATAGGTCTTAGATAACAACAAAAAGAGCCCTGAAAATCGCACTGTCTAAATTGATTGCCCTGCTAAACTGACACTCCAAAACCCAAATATTACTTGTCATTTTGCTCAACGTAAAGCCACCACATAAATCAATTAATATACAAGAAAATAAATATGGATGATCTACAACTACTTACGACACTCTAAGCAAGCCGAGCTACCAACAAAATTGTACTTAAGAAGCAGGATAATGAAAGCAACCGGACATACCTTATACATTTTTGGTTGTGTGAATGATGGCTCGTCAATCTCATTGTGACCGAACCGACGATAGCAGACTATATCAATCACAACATCAGAATGGAATGTCTGACGCCACTCTGCTGCGAGCTCACAAACATGAACGACTGCTTCCAAATCATCCCCATTAACATGGAAGATCGGGACGTCGAGAGCTTTTGCAACATCAGTGCAGTACTGAGAAGATCTTCCCGAACTTGGATCAGTTGTGAAAGCCACTTGATTGTTCACCACAATGTGAATAGTGCCTCCCGTAGTGTAATTAGGAAGAGCGCTAAGATGGAATGTCTCATAAACAACACCTTGTCCAGCAAAGCTACCATCACCATGAATCAAAATACCCAAGTTCTTTGTTCGGTCGTCATCACTAGAATAGTACTGTTTTGCTCTAGTTTTTCCAAGCACAACAGGATTCACAGCTTCCAAGTGACTTGGATTTGCAACCAGGGAAAGATGAATCCGCTTTCCACCCCTAGTAGGTCTATCATAAGACGTTCCTAAATGATATTTGACATCTCCAGTTCCGGTGTAAAGTCCAACTTCATCTGTAGGTTTAGTGCCGCCACTAAACTCACTAAATATCTGTCGAAGTGGTTTACGGACAACATTACCCAGCACATTTAACCTACCCCTATGAGACATTCCAATGACTATATTTTCAACCCCGAGATCAGCTGACCTGTCAAACATCTCCTTCATACCTGGAATTAGGGTTTCACAACCCTCAAGACCAAACCTTTTAGCAGTAGTCCACTTAGTTGCCAAAAAACTTTCAAATTGTGTGCTCCATATAAGTCTGTCCAGCATCACTTGTCGCCTTTCTCTGTTATATTCTGTGGGATTAGCAGTCTCAATTCTTTCTCGCAACCAATTACACTTCTCACGATCAGAAATATGCATGTACTCATACCCAATCCTTCCACAATAAGCCTGCTCAAGACGTGTAAGGATACTTCTAAGGGTTTGCACAGGACGATTCTCCGACAAAAACCCAGCCATCCTCCACACTCCTAAGAAAAACTCCCGATCAAGATCAGCTTCACTGAAGCCATACATATCTAGGTTTAAATCATCGGGAACTGGTCTATGCTCAAGACCCAAAGGATCTAGTTTAGCCTTAAAATGACCATTAACTTGGTAAGCCCTCACAAGCAGCAGCAAACGCATACTCTCCTGAATAGTCTGTCCGGAAATCCCAGGCGAAGTTGCCGCTTGGCCAACAAAGTTCCTGAAGAAATTATCCCACGACTCATCGACACTACTAGGGTCAGCTTCCCAATCCCTCTGTAAGGCCTCTAAGTAAACACTACTTGTCCCATCCAGAAAACTGTCCGTAAGCTTAGACAAGGGCACAGCCCTAGGTACAGGCGCAGCTCTTTTAAATGGCGTGCTATGAAAAGCTCGCCTCTGCGTATCAATGAGCTGTGTTCGGGTCACATAAGTTCTTCCCTGTGATAATGTTCTCCTAACAGCGAGATTTGCCAACCTCGATCCAGCTCTAAACCAAACCATAGCTACAGGTCACAAATTCACCCACTCGAAACAACGATTAACCTGATATGCAACATCAAAACACTATAATCAAGCAAATCAAAACATTCCTAAATCCTTACAGTCAAAATGTGCTCCCTACGACGATCATTTGTTTACCTTTGATTAAAAATACCTCACAAATAATCGGAACGAAAAAAGTATCGTTTATTCGATGCAGTTTCATACAGATATACAGTATAACTCGTAAATAATCGCTTTTTTCACTAATAATATAGAAATTAATAAACAACTAATCCAATTAACATTAACGAATTGTAAAACGCAAATGAAGAACAATGCGCTATATAATCTACATGCTCGAATTAAAAAGTTTTCGATATGACAAAACAATTCAAACAATCATTATAGAATAAAAACGTGTAGGATGCTGAAATTTAGGGTTTGATAATGATTTCATAATGAAATTGTATGGAAATATACATCATGTATAGACAAAATAACCTGAATTGAGATTTATTGCGTATGAATTCGACGATGTTATGTTGATTTGGGAGATCTACAACTTAGATTCTTCCATTTTTGCGCTTAAATTTCAAGGATTTTGCTAAATTTGTCGTGCGATTTAAGAATGGAAAGTGGGGAAAGCGAAAGGAGGCGCGAGAGCAAAGAGCGGTTTTCGAACGAGTTAAAATTAGGTAAACGAAACTCTACTGGTGTACGCTAACGCATTCGATGGTTAAGCTTAGGCGGTCGTTAACGAGTCGAGTTGAGCCTTGCGCGGCTTAAGCTCAAGGATCAAAACTCGAGCTTCAGCTTACCCGAGTTTGACAAAAATGTGTTTGTTATTAGGCTTGCGAGCTCGACCCAAAGTCGAATCAAATCGAGCTTATAACAAATAATTAATTTTTTTCGTTTTTTTCTGCTCGAAGATATACGTAACAATATTTGGCAAATAAGTGAGACAATGTTATGTATGATACAAAGGTATAATCATGGTAAAATGTTTTTATAAAATATAAGCAATATCTTATCTAATCACACAAATTCCAAATGCTCGCGAGCTTTTTGAGCCGAGTCAGTGTTTGCTCGGCTTGACTCGTTAAGCTCTAACCAAGCTTTGACCCGAACCCAACCCAAGCTTTTATTTTTTATTTTTTTTTTACAATCGAAAAGCGAGTTAAAGTTACAAGTGTTTGACAATGTTTTTTTAAGGCAGCGTTTCACAAAAAAATAAAAAAATAAAGATTGTATTTGTTAAAAAAAAACCTAGTAAGTAACTCTATATTATGATTTACTTACATGGTTTGGCAAAAGCACTCGCTCTCTCATTCTAGGCTCAGCTTATAACATCCATGTACCTTTCTTTACTTACTGTACTTAAGTCCGTTTAGTAGTTTAGACAAAGGTAAATATGAAAAGTATTACCCCGTATCATTGATTTACAATGTTTAACATAAGCAATCGCTTATTCCTCGCCATAGGCTTAGCTTACAACGTCCATGCATCTTTCTTTCTTTAATGATGTTAAATTTCATAATCGGGTCTGGGTCCAACCCGTACTGAGGAGAGAGAGTCCACTTTATAAACCCAATGGGGTTCCACTCTAAAACCAATTGGCAATAGAGGGAGTAACCCATTGAAATGAAATGTTAAGACGGTTATATGTCCATTTTTTTTATAATTGTTCATATGTTTTATTTTGGAAATTATTTACTACTACGTCTTAATAAAAAAAATGTATATTCTAATTCGGTCTTGTAGCATCTCACAAGCACTTTACCTTTTTTTTCACTATTTAAATCGTTTGTGATATGTCATAAAATTGTGACGCGTTACAACTTTTGTGACTCCTAATTAAAGGTGGAACTTGGTTAGAAGCTTTTATTTAAGAGCATTACAAAACACTCCGTTTCTCATTTGTTAGTTCATGCCAACAACTCACATGCCAACTTTAAACGATTAAACATTGACAATATATAAAAAGTACATACTTAGAAGGATTTTTAAAAACCCTAATTATCATTTATCAACAAAGCATTGCTTGCAATACAATCACACTCACCCCACATAAAATCATGTATTAAGAAACATCACACCATATATTCAAATACATTACTAGCACGACATTAAATTTCGGTTTTAAGCTTAATACGGAAAGGAAACTATCTGTCCCTCGCCGTTTTCAATTAGTTTACCTAAATGCATCAATTACCTTATCGAGTGGCAAAACACAAGTATTACACCCGCTAAAATTCTATCCGTAAATGAATTTATACTCCATCGGGAGACGATGACAATACTCAAACTTAATACCATGACCATCACTAGTTATCACTAATGGTACTCCTCTCCAATTATTCTTATAAATTGCCCTATTTAATTAAAATAATCTTCGCACATTTTAAAAAGTGGGCAATTCTAAAGAATCAGAGGTAGTAACAGCTAGCAAATAAACAATTTTCTAGCAATATATATATATAAGATGATAAAATACATATGGACTACTTAATTATACTTCTTAATTTCGAAGTATTTAGCTAATTAATTAAATCTTCAAGTCTTCAAACTTTAATTTTGATGATCTGGGAGCTCTAATTCCTCATGTTTGTGCATTTTGCCATGAGGTAGGTATATTATGACATTAGAAGTTGCATCAAAATCTCTATTAAAATGACTCCAAAATTTAGTTTTTTCAGATGATGAGTCTACCATTTCTTCATCAATTAACCCATTTAAGATTTCTGGCATTGGTTGACCTTTCATCATTGTTTCCCAATAGTCCATAGGTCCACTCCTTGTTGCACCACTTTCATTCGAAAACTGTTTCAAAAAAATTCGAAAACAAATTTGAACAACGAGTTATGACTCAAATAATACTTATGTAAAACGGTTTTATACAAGTATGTATTTGCCTTTAACCAAAACTTATGAGTTGTGACGTGATATATTATTACCAATTCAAGTTTATTGATAAAAATAACAATGAAAGAAGGGAAACAAAAAAAAAAAGATAATTGTGTATTATGTACAGCTAATATTCTTGAAGTAAGCCTTTTAATTCTAAAAATAGACAACAAAGGACTTCATATGAAATTGTGTCTTAGATAGTTAACAAAAACATAAAGAATATAAGATTAAACATTTCATAAGATTTAGTTACTATTATAATATGTATAAAAACCACAAATTCAAAATATCATCATTATCAAATATCAACTTAGACTTTTGGTTGAAATAATCATATGACGTGATATCAAATAACGAAACCCTAAGATCTCTAGTCTAGATCCTTGATAATTACTCTCCATGTTCCAATAATTTGTTTGTCTTTGCATAAAAATTTAAAACAACTCTCACGAATAATATAAAAGATAAACAAATAAATGAATGTGATGAACGAGGTAAGATTTAAGATACATGAAAAAGTATGAAGATTAGAACTTACCAGAAGAAGAAGGAAGAAGAATAAAATGAAGAAAACACAAGGAAACTTCATGGCGAATATTGCATATATGAAATTCAGTTTGTTTATGTTTAAGAACGAAGGAATAATAAGCTAAGATATTATTACGTGTTATTTTATATTTGTAAGGGTAATTTTATTACTACTACTAGTCGTAATGTGTGTTTATAGTATTTTATAGTATTATTATAGTGAAAAAGTATGCATGAAATATTGGTAATAGTAATATGATCTATGTGTTGTGATTCGACTGTGCAAAATGCATATTTGATCATCAAATAAAAGGGCACTTAAAAAAGTCAAAGTGTAATGATTCTATGATAATCACACCTTTTATTTCTTTCTATTGCCTTCTTTTGTGATAAGTACAACTCAATTTGACATGATCATCTTATTTGCTTACACGACAGTTTGTTCACATTATAGATCTCAAATATGTAAGGATTATAGGATTATAGGATAATATATATAAGAAATTTATTTCCTCCGTTCCATTTGGTTGTATACGTTTGTTTTATCACGTATGTCAATGCTTATTTTGTTTTGTTTATATCTTTAGTTACATATTATTAAAAATTATAAAAACTTGATATTAATATTGTACTCGGTAAGTCAATTTAAACAAGATCTTACATGACTATATTTTATATTATATATTAGAAGTTGTATTAACGATTCTTCTAACTTATGAATAGTACCTAAAAAGCAAACGTATACAATCAAATGGAACGGAGGAAGTATAATATATGAAAAATATTATGATGGTATGAAAAATAAAAACATTTAATAAATTAATGAAATTTATTATATATGTAATCTTATGTTAGAGATTGCAATACTACAAATCCGAGGTCATACAAATTAATGTAAATAAATTCCTTAGAGCTTAAAAAATTAAAATTTATTAATATTGCACTTGTAGGATTTAACAGATGAGGATAATGTACTATGTGTATAGTATGTCATTTGATTAAGTTAGGATTTGATCTGGGTACAAACACAAAAGTAGAACGATCATATTCTCCCTAATGAGTTTTAGCATTGTTACATTGTTACAATAAAGCTTTAGATATATGCCAGAAAAAGTCGTAACTTTACTATCTAATTAAAATGCTTCTGATTATAACAAGGTTTCTACATACTCCGTATATAGTACATGTATATATACTTGCAAATTACATTACATCAGGTATAAAAAAGTTATGGAATTCTCTGTTGTATTTATATATTGAAGTTTGCTCAATTTCATATATAATCATCAGAGTAAAAGTAGAAGACGAAGGTCACGAACTGTTATAAATTTTATAAAGACAACTCCTTCAAACATTTTAGCCCATTTTTTGTACTTCATTTATGAAATTATCACAATTTAGTTTTATTTTTTAAAATTTGAATTTTTTTTCAAAGCTTTTATATTACGGTTTTTCTAACGTGTGTCATAAAGGCGCACGTTAACAAGTTAATTACAGGACGATTCACAAGAATATATCACCATAAATTTAAGTGTTAACTTATTTTTACAATGTATAGCGATATATTCATGTAAATCTTTATTCAATTAGCTTATTAACCGGTTCCGCGGTTAAAAAACGTTTATATTAACATATACTCTAGGATGTAAAATGCCAAAACAACATGTGATCATAGCCGACATGGATTCGCTTGTTTTCTTGTGCTCCTTTGAACATTTTAACGGTGTTCAATGCGTGTTGGATCCGTGTTCTTAAGTGGACAAATATGTTACTAAATATTTAAGAATTTTAGTTTATTTATCTTACCTATCTACTCTTGTGAATATTTGGTAAATTAAACAGTATATTATTATAATGATTACTATTTCAAAATATGTTTCTGTTCCTAAGCATTCTCAATTGGTAGATTAGCAAAAAAAATATTTTCAGAAATAAAAAAATGATTTATCATACGAAATTTGCTTATTAATAAACACCTTCGACAAAATGGTATAAACTCAAACCTACCACAAAAACCACTATTTATAATTTGCTGGAATAATTTGTTTTTGCTAATAACAATATGCTAATATCAAAGAACACCAATAATGTGTCTTAAGAGAAAAACAAAATTAAGAAAAATCTCGACTGAAATAAATATATATCATCGCGGGCGCAAAAAGCGATGATATAAAAGTAGTATACGTATAACAGATCATAGTTTATATAATTAATTGTTTAATAAACCATCTTATGACTTCATAGTGACTTAGTGAGAATACAATAATCTTAAACAAGCTTATTAACAGTTAATTTAACGCTTATACTCCGTACTAGTGTATTATAGCATCGAACCTAGGCTTACCGCAATACCTATAATTTACCTACTAACTAAGAGCTTATAATAAGCGAGAAGACCATTTAATCCAAAAGTTTAAGCTCTTCGTTAAGCCTTCAATAGTTTTATACCTTATTACCACCGTTTTTAGTATCATTTGAGTTTTAATATATAGGGGATAATGCACATGCTTATACAGCTTATCAAGCTTTGATATATAATAAAATTTAGGAAAATTATCAATAAGGGTGCCTGAGGTTTGGCCTAATTTCAATACGGGTGCCTAAGGTTTGCACAATCTCAATTTGGGTACCTCAGGTTTTATTGTAGTTTCATTTTGGGTACTCAAGGTTTGGTTAGTTTCACTTTAGGTGCCCAATGTTTGGTTAGTTTCACTTTAGGTGCCCAATGTTTGAACTAATACAATTACGATTTTGGGTAATTTTACTTAAAATAATATTTTTTTTATTAACCTAATAAGTAATGTAGAATATTAAAATATCTCAATAGTCTTGATAATTATTGTGTTATAATTATTAAGTATAGATAATATTTTAACAAATGATTTTTATTTTCTCCGAAAAATATATGTATTTACATTATTATATTTTGCTTAATATATTAATTCGTAAGGTGTTCAATTTTTTTTTTGGGAAAAAATTTGACATAACTGTTTTGAATATTTTAATGACTAGTCATGATATTATCTATAAATGATTTTGTTGCCGAGTCTATATATTGAACTGTATCCTCATATTTTAGTTTAAGACAGAACGAATAGCCGTAAAAATATAATATATTACACAAAAAAATGATATATAATATTGTGTCGTTTATCTAAGTGATAATCTATTTTTTTATCCGTTCTAATCTTAAGACATATCTCCATGTTTTAATTTAAGAGAGAATAACCGTAAAATTGAAATTTTGAGTTAGTTGTAGACTTGAAGAGGCTATAATTCAATAACATGGTATCACTTGTGCTTAACAGTTTCTCGGCTCCACCAATATTTAGTGTCACAAGAGTGCACAAACTTAATTGCTACAAGTTGTATGGAATTGCCAATTAAAAAAATTTGTATTGAAAATTTGTGTTGCAAGCAGTATCCTAATAAGCAAACTAAAAAGTTAAAAAACCAACACACAACACAGAATACGGTAATTTTCTTACCTTATAAAAAAAAACACGGAATCCGGTAAAAATTGATGATAATCTCAAAAAGTTGCCGCAAACACGTTAAATTTCAACACATGTTTTTTGACTCCGTCATTGTGCAGATCGAGTGATCTCATTTTATAACCGGCGACGTTAAATAAGACTTTGAATTAAATTATCCGACCTTAAATCGAGAACTACCATGAATAATTAGGTTATTAAAATATTAATATAACATTACTAATTAGGTTATTAAAAGAAAAATTTATTTTTAAGTAAAAATACTCAAAATAGTATTAGTTCAAACCTTGGGCACCTAAAGTGAAACTAACCAAATTTTAGGCACCTAAATTGAAACTAACCAAACCTTGGGTACCTAAATTGAAACTACAATCAAATCTGAGGTACCCAAATTGAGATTGTGCAAACCTTAGGCACCCATATTGACATTAGGCCAAACCTCAGGCACCCATATTGATAATTTTCCAATTTAGGAAAATTGGAGTATTTATGTTAGTTTATTGAACACTCAAAAACACAAATTGTTATTTCAGAGGTCTATTTTTCATTTGAAGCTTTAGAAGGGCATATGTGACCATTTTATGATAAAATGTACGTAACTACAATGGTACATGCATTGTTATAACTTGTGGAGTTATGGTAACTTGTTTTTCATTAGTGGTCACATTTACCCGTAAAAAAATTCCGTATTATTATTTTAAACCAAAATGACTCATCTAAAGTAAGACCAACTGACTCAAAAATGAACAAACTTGTGAACTTTTCTCATACATTTCAATTCTTATTTTCACCTTCATCCATCATCACAATACCATCAATTTCGTTTCCTTTGGAACATACTCCAAGAGTAGTCTTTTTCTTCTATTCTAATGGTGTAAAACACATGTTGCTAAATGCTAAATTACTTTCTCATTTCAATTATGTGTGTATATCTAGAAAGTTAATATTTCAACTCATCTATGAATGTTTACCAACCATCTATAGTGCATGGAAAAAGTGATGAATATATATAACATTATATTATGAACCATATACTAAAATCTTAATATATATTAAACGAGTCAAATATATAGGTTAGGTTTAGCTTTTTGAGAACATGCACTGCTCATATAAAGTCAAAAGAAATGGACTATCCTAAAAGTTAGAAGTTATATGGTTTATCTATACAATTATGACTTTTTACAGATCATGTTTCCACTGTTGTATTACACTTATGAAGCATTTTTGCCAAACTCTAAAAGTTGACTTTAATTTATACTTTGTGATTTACTTCATAATTGGTGGAGAAGCATGATGTCAACGCTTTTGGGTCCCACACCCACATTTTATTTGCTACGATGAATGTTATAAAACGCATTATCTTTACCGAAAGTCTCATTGAAAACTGACCAACCCGTCTTTACCTTAAGACAGATCAAGTCCTTCTCACAAAGAGCAAGTGGGGATAAGTGGGGGCTTCATTTGCCACTCACTTACCCTTTATGAGGGAGGGATTTAACCCATCTTAAATTTAAGACGAGTCGATCCGTCTCCATTCAGAATTTGGGTTATCTTTATCTTATAAGAAATGAGTATAGGTGCAAATGTGCAATATCTTGGATATTGCAAAAAGTCAACTTACACATTATTAACTCTATAGAATATTTGCGATATTTTTGTTTATAATTAGCAATGAGACAAAGTACGGGTCCATGGTTTTGGTTCCTATATCAGGAAAGGCATCTTGAGCAAGTGAGCTTGCCCGAAGTAGCTTAGTTTCACAAGGCCACAACTCACTAGCTTAGTAATAATATGTATTAATTTTAAAGCGATTTAACAGTTAATCGGAATGTTTAATAACTTATTATGGGAATTACATATAAAAAAGTCATATTGCAAGCCTTTTTAAATGGTTAAGGGAATGTTTAAAACATAATACTGTATTGATTTGGCCATATCAAACTGTGCCCAAACACATCAAATTAGCAGGCTGGTGTCCCAAACCGGTTTGCACACCTCTATATACATGAATTGTTCCACTATTGTGTTAAGCTAACTTTACGAGTTTGTTATGGGCATGTTTGACCTAAATTGTTAAAAATGAATTTCTATTTCTTAAGCTTAATTTTTAAAAAGTAGTTTTCAAAAGTTATTTGGTGCTTCTATGGGCAAACAAATGGTTTTTGAGCTTTTGAAAAATTTCTTTTAACTTTTAAATAATAAAAAGTTAGGTCAAATACATACTATAATAATGTTAAAAGTTATTACTGACACATGCATTGTCGTTAATTACACATAACTACAACCTAGAATAAATCTCCTAAAAAAGTACTCCATATTTCTCATTGGGAAATTAAATAGACTTTCTTACAACACCAACAATTTCTCAATATTAATGTAAAAAATTATTGAATTGGTATCATATACTGAAAACATTCTCATGAATCATGATTCATGATACTTAACTTTAATTTTTTTTTAATATATGTATACTTAAAGATATGGAATCCACATTTTAAAAAAGCAAATTCTTATTATTTCAGACGGAAATAAGACGGAATTATGTTGTTACTTTTTGATAAAATGTAACCACAGTTTATATCAACTTATTTTTAATAGTAGTTACATCTAACTGTAAAGTGACTACAAAAATCCGTCTTATTACTTCAGACCAAAATGATTCATCTGGAGCAACACCAACTTTACAAAAATGATAAGGTTGATAGAGGAAGTGGCAACGCAGAGTCCACTATATAGGAAAAAAGATATCATGGAAAGTCTTAAAGGTATGAAAAATACATATATAGTGAGTGCAAGTTAACCAAACGGCTATGCTATGATTATTTTTTGAATTAAAACTTTGATACTTAGCTTTTAGACCATGTGACTTACTTTGAATGTGTGCATGATAATATGCATTACGCATTTAATCTTTGTGCTGGCATTCATCTATTCTGTTGATATGGAGCCCATTGATTCAGTTATCTACTAAATGTTTCACTTGATTTGCATTAATCCATATAATAATCATGTTAATCATATCATTTTGACCACAAAGCAATAGTTAACTTTGTATTCTTGTTAGTTCATAAATTTGTGAAATTCAAGACTAATCATGTTCTTTTTTATTTTATTTTTGGTACGAATGAGGGGACTTGAATTGCCCCGATACAATACTAAAACTAGTATAGACAAAAACTTAACGGGGAGTAGCTAGCTACCCCCAGCACATCTTCACGGAGAATGGTACCAATCCTGTTGGGAGGAATATCGAAATACATGATCTTGGTATCCGCTAGAACTTCTTCATTAGCTAGCCAATCTGCTGCATGATGTGCCTCGCGAAACACATGTTCTATCTTAACCGTCTAATCTTCAAGCTTTATGATCGAGTTCGATACAACGTTACACTAAGGGACGGAGACTATATATTACTTAGAAGTTGTTCTTGTTGAATGAAGCTCACACAAGAAGAATTATTCATATGCACCATTAGTTTTTTTAAAACCGAGTTGTCTCGCTCTTTCAATTCCCACAACTAATGCTCGCATTTCTGCCCGCATGGATGAACAAGTGCCACAAGAGAAAGTGTATGCGCTTATAAAAGAACTAGCTTCATCTCAAAAAGTTTCGCCACACCCAGCCGGACCTGGGTTACCCCAAGAAGCGCCATTCGTGTTAAGAAGTACCAACCCGTGGGGTGGTGTGTTCCATCTTATATATCGTTCTTCACGAGTCGTTCCAGAGATAGGTGTAAGAAGAGAGAAAGGGTCTAGAGCTCGTTTTGTGACATCAAACTAACGTCTAAAAAACCGGATAGGGTCGGCCAGGTTCTCGTTCGCCCTCCCAAAAGTAAGGTTCAACTTCCATAAGTTCAAGCAACTCTTATAAGTCCGGTTTAATTTTGTTCGGCTTGGAAAATTTTAGTTTAATTCATACTTATTTTTTAAGAAATTCAGCTCCTGTAAGTTTAATTCAGCTCTTACAAATTCAGTTTAGTTCAGCTCCTATACAATTTAGCTCCTATAAATTCAGTTCAATTCATTCAACAAAATTAAATTCAAAAGAACCGGACTCAGAGCAAAATAGCTCAAAACCTAGTAATCTACAAAACAATGTTGTTTTCAGCGTTTCAATAATAATAGCATACATTCACATATATATAGCCATCTAATAGCGAGTTCAAAAACTTATCAAAATTGGGAACCAACATTCTTGGAACCCCATAATTACTTGAACGATAGAATACAATCCAACTTCAATTTGATAACCGAAAATACTCGCGGTATTCATGAGATTTGACATTTTGCATGAAATGCCCAATATTTTCATTCGAAAGACTTTAAGAGGCCATAACTGTAACACCCCCTAATTGGGAGCCTTTAAGCATGACCTTCTCTATTAAGGTGGGGGGTTACGACATCGATTTCCCGAGGTAGGATGTACCAAATTGCCAATCTGAAGCAAGTTCAAGCATTAAATAAGGCAAATGCCAAAATTACCAAAATTAATTAAATTAACAAATCCAAATAAATATAAGTCCAAAACTGAAGTATCCAAAACTCTACTAATACCAAGTCTACTCACTGCACCAAACCTGCTCGTCAGCTGCTCACCATTCGCTGGAAATACGAACGGATCACGGTAGATTCAAAATACACAAAGGTCAGTTCACATGTACATAATTAACATATATGCAATCATAATACAATCATCACACATATCCGATGCCATCAACAAGTGCACCAACGATGCCATCAAGAAACATATCGTAACAACCAATCGTACGTGGTGCCATAAACAGGAACATCGTCGTGTCCAAGGCGGCACACCTAAGACATAATACTCGACCGAGTAACCACCTTACTCGGTCGGGTATTCACCAAACTCGACCGAGTAATTCGACTCGGCCGAGTGGTGTGACCTGAAGGTCCCAAGTATTACATTAAATCGTGTTTACGAGTTCATAACGTGACGGTTTTTTTTTCAAATTGATCATCTAAAAGAGATTTACGATTTCAAAACAAAAATGTCATATTTGGATCTCGTGACTAGAAGTTTTTGTGTGTCAAAGTTCTTTTAACCATACAAATTTTGAGTGACCATATCTTTTGATCCTTTAAAGTTCACTGTTATATATAATACGGAGTATCTAACATCATCATAACACCATCATCTAACAATACCGTACATTAGCACGGAAACTAAACTAATTAATCAACTTGGAGAATAATCTATTTCAACCAGGGGCGGACCGGGGGGGTCGCACAGCACCGCACGTGCACCCCCTCGGATTTTGGGATTTGTTTTTTTTAAAAAAAAAGTTTATATTAACTATATACAGCAGTTACCTGCCATATTGAATAAGAATAGTAGTTTGGTGCAGTGGTTAAAGTCTTTGTATGTGGGTGAAGTGGTGGGGGTTCAAGCCTCCATAACTCCTTTTTGGAGTAATTTATATACTTTCATTTTTGTAGTCTAGATTGTTAACTCCAAGTAATCTAGGATGAACTTAATTTATCAATAATTTTGTTATAAGACTATGTTATATATCTATTTATGCTATGAATATTGATAACTTAGTTCTTTACTTCTTCGACGACCGATATCAAATTCAAATTTCCCAATTTGTAATTTGATTGTTAATTTCAAATTCTATTAGCTTAGACGGCCAAGTTCAATTTGCTCAATTCCAATTTTGTAATTTAGATTGTTAATTACATGTTCGATATGATGAATTTAACTATTTAATTTATCAATAATTTTTTTTTGTCTATTTGTGCTATGAATATTTTTTTTTTGTCTAAGTGATAATAATGTTGTATTGAACTATTCAAAACATGAAATCTGGCTTGTTCGATGACATTAATTTCATTTATTTGTATTTTTTTTTTTACGACCATTGACTTTTAACACAAAGAAAAATTGTACGTATTAGCTTTTTTTATATATTATACGCAAAAAAAAATTTATTTAAATGTGCACCCCCAATTATCAAGCTCTGGGTCCGCCACTGATTTCAACATACAGAAAGCCACGTTAATGTGAACATCATTTTCAAATATTATTGGCGGCCTGCCCTGTACAATAAAAATATATAAAAATTGACCTAAATGAATAAGGAAACGCATTGACATAAAGATTAGATAATAGAGAAAAAATATTTCTATAATAAATTGGCCCGAGGTCACCGGTTCGAGACACATTAATAACAATGATGGCTCGAAATTTACTGGTTCGAGACATGTTAATAACAATAATACTCCGTAATGTAGCACATTTTTATGACTGATAGATGAACTATCTCAACCAAAACCTTAAGGTAATGGTTGAAGCCCATATATTATAGTTATATTCAATTATACCCTCTCACTCGAATGCCCAGTGGGCTTGAAGAGTAGTTAGTGCACATACCCTCCATACCATGTGCTGGGTTTTCCACTTGGTAAGTTTTTGTGAGATATTGGGGACTGCTAGGGTTTGAACTCGTGACCTTCGGTCAAACTGGCTCTGATACTATGATAGATGAATCATCTCAACCAAAACCTTAAGGTAATGGTTTAAGGTAATGGTTGAGGTTCATATACTATAGTTATATTCTATTAGTGACGAAAGAGATTTAGGAAGGAAAGGGACTTGAAAAGCAAGTATAGTATTTTGATAAAACGAGAGTTAAAATCTAGTGAAAATGAGAGACAAGTAGGAAAGCTACTTTCCGTGGGAGATCAACATTTCATAGATCGTGTAAATCTTAAATAAAAATATGCATTACCCGTCAAACTTTGTAAAGCCTAATATATACCCTTTTTTTTAATATACAAGTAAGTAAAATTATTAATAATTAATACCTATTCTCATTGTATATGCAATTCTGCACTCTCAAGCGTGCTTAGATTGTTATGTTTACGTAAAGTACTTTTTAACCTAAGTTGTCCTTTTTATTTGGTAGTATGAAATTTTAAAGGTCATACCCCTAATAAGTACGTATGACAAATTGACAAGCCAGATTTCATTCTTTTTTAAAAACAGCCAAAAATTCATTTTTTATTTTTATTGTGACGTTCCTTAAAGTTAATATTTTAGTTATTCAGACGGCCTTGAAATTAATTTGAACTAGTATAGGTGCCCGGCTTCGTCCGAGCTACCTATATTTATCATTAAAATTTATTTTAATTAATATTTTAAAGTTGTATAACTCATAAATTTATCATCAATATATTTTTTTTGTATGACATATCTTAAAATTACGATAAAATAAATTATTAGGCAATTCATTACTCCCACTATTAATATTTAAAATCAATTGGTCGGCTAATTATTGTTCACATATACTTTTTTTATTGTTAGTATTGTATCCTTTATTACATTCGTTATTATTATTGCTACTTTCACTACTCCCGTCGTAATTATTGTTACTTTCACTACTCCCGTTGTAAATATTGTTACTTTCACTACTTCCACCGTAATTATTGATACTTTCATTAATGTCACATTAATATTGAAAGTTTCACTACTCCCGTTGTTGTTCTATTACTTTCATTACTCCCATAATATTGTTACTTTGACTACTGAACTGATCGAGTGATTACTATAATTTGATAGCTGATGATAGATTAAACATGCAATTTGAGTACACATGCAATTTTAAGAGGCTCATATATTTATATAAATATATTACATATATGTTAAATCAATTTAAAATAATTATGTAATATTATATATTTTGGAACCTAGCTTGATTTATTTACCTTTTAATAGTTTCCAAAATATTTTGTGTAAGTTAAATAATTATAAATTTTTAATTTAATGTATATTATATGCTACTAATTAATATCATAAATGGGGATGTTTATTTTAAGGAAACTCACCCTATTTTGATATTTTCTAAATTTACACTTCAACCAAAATTATACGGAGTATAATATTTACATTGAAATCCCTTGATCAGGTCTATCACACAACGCTATCGATTATAAACTATATAGTATAATTAATTTGTATAACTTTATTTAATTACATGGAAGTCCATTGGTTTCAGGATTTAATATATAGTATAAAATAGTATTAAATAATGCTATTCAAATTATGTAAATTATATTTGAAATTTAGTACCCTTTCTTTTTAATCATTTATAAAGGGTTTTAATCAAAAACTAGTTATGTTGCCCGTGAAAATCACGGGACTTTTTTTTTGTACGTGGCATTTGTGGTGGCAATCGTAGGTACCCTTCGTAATTAGCTTGAATCATTCACTTTGTATTAGTGCTAAATATTTAAAGCAACGCCGATGTGAAGTCCATAAGCTTATATTAATGATCGTGAAGCAGAAATTTAGTATTTTACTTGTATGTATACGATATCGTACATAAAAAAAGGAAAAAAAAAACTCCTTAGGAAGCTCAATCATAGACCATAGTCAATCTCAATATAGATTTTTAAGATTTTTTTATACCATTTTTATTGACAGTAACACTAAATTAGACTCATTCATTATTACATCAAAAAATAAAGAAATTAGAATCAATCCCACCATAGTACATAGTAACTTCTAAGAAAAAATAGTGTAGTTGTTGTCACTTACCATTTTTTATACGTGGATATGAAAGTCTATGTTGTCCTTCTAAAATGCAAATCAAATAATCCAAATGTACATATTTATTATTATACCAAAACAAAACAAATAAGCATTAAATACAAAAATTAGATAATGAGATGAAGACTGCACAAGACAAAAACTAAAAAACTAATAGCGTAAAAATAACTATAAATATACTACGTACTTGTCAATTGTTTGCATGAGACACAAGTTATCATCCAAGGATAGAAAGAAAAGTTGAATTTGGAGTGTATTGATAAGTATAAAAAATGTGTTGTAAATAAGGAATTGTAAAATAAGTTAGGTTAAAAGGGATATGAAAAAAGTGTTTAATTGCAAAGTAATAATAATGGAGTGAAAACAATTTAGTAAACAAATAAAGCAGTCAAAATGAGAGTGATGATAGGACTTGAACTTCCTTATAGTTATTTATAAGACGATAATTACAAAGAGTTGGTAATGAAGATGTAATAATAGGTATCAATTGAGATATTTAATTTCAATTTTTTTATTGTGTCAATGTATAGAAAAAGGCAAGAGTAATAAAAGTGCAACATTATATAAGTTTCTCATTATTTTTTATTAATTATAGAGGTTATGTGGCAAGAAAATGAGAAGTGACACGTGTCACTTTAATGGAGGTTCAACAAGCCTTTTTATATTATTGTAAGATAAACCGGGGTCCGAACCAAAGAAATATTATTTATATTTATTTGATATACTATACATCTACTTGTAATTGTTCTTGGCAAGTTAGCGCAACTTAAAGTTAATTATTCATACGAGTACATGTTAACAAGTTATCTAATCAAATTACGTATGATAAGCATATAAATGATCCAAAAGGAGAATGAAAATCATATTTCCATGGTATAAACAAAATGAGCCACAAATTTGGACGGATTTGCTATATCAATTATCATGTACGCGGTACACCCCTTGTCCCATTTAGCTGTTTGCCTTTTATTTATTTATTGTGGGATATTTAATGAAAGACAAATAAATGATTGAGACGGAGTGAGTAGTAACTTGGAAACTGAAAGAATAAAAGAAAGACCTTTTTATTTTCCAATTTATGCACACATGTCATTCACGGTCTAGAAGCGGACCAGGACAACAGACTAGTTAATTACCGGTCGGCCTCACACATGAACTGGTTCGTGTTACAGGCCATACGAGCCGCACAAATGACGACCTGATAGTACTAGTGGGTCGGGCTGACCCGTGTTGTTGGCCAGGTCTACTTCAAGGCATGGGTGAGAAAAACTGATACATTATTGTTTGCACCTTCATATGTGGTGAAATAATAATAATTATTATTATTATTATGAATCATTTGAAAATTGCAAACAGTTGTGTATGGCGGTCGTAGACAAAAAAATGTAATTGAATTTTCATTTACATAGGTTGTACTAATTAAATTAGTAAATATGTAGACAATATTCGCGTAAGGCACGGTCGTTAAACAATGAATAATCTTTTTTATTTCTCCCTTTGTTCCGATCATTTGTTTATTATTTTTCATTTTAGGTTGTCTCATTTATTTATTTACATTTTTATGTAAGACATGCGGTCAATATGCAATTAGATACCCTAAAATTGCATACTACCCACAAGCAAAACACACCCCTCCCTCCTTGGTCTTTGTGTAAAAACAAAGATCAACAAATAACCGGGACGTTGGTAGTTTTTTTTCCAGTCTGAACTCGTTATCTGCCTTGAAGGAGTCATTTGGTCATTTGGCAACTAGTAGACTATACAACCAGTTGTGTACAACTGCTGTATAGATTTGGAGCTTTATAATGAAAAAGTTGAGCTTATATGTATATTTTACGAGCTTTATTACAAAGAATTTGAGAGCCTTTATATAAATGTTAAACTCAAAATATTATAATAAAACTTAAAAATATTACATATAAGCTCAATTAGATTTTAATTTTGACACCCGAAAAAATAAAATGTAACTAATTTTTTTTAGAAAAAAAGTTTAAAAAAATTAGATTGATATTAAATATAACATACTTATATACATCTGATTGTATACTTGTATGGTTTTATATGGTCATTTGGTGCGTGTAAGTAGTATTGGTGTCATTTTCTTTTGGTATAGGATCTCATGAAAGTATGTTCACAATCCAAAAATGCCCCCACCCACCTATGTATACAATATAACACACCATACCTCCCAAAACTACTTGTCTATCAACTTTCAAGCACACACACACATAACAATATACAATGGCTTCTACATTCAATCCTTGTACCATCTTTCTTCACATCTTACTCCTGGTAATTTATCTTATTCCTTCATTCTCTTTCACTTTCATCACTAATTTATCCCTTTCGCGTATATTTTCCGTTGTTCTTTCCAAAAATTCTTATTTATTCACGTTGCATATTATGTATTTATCGTAACTATGAACCTCTCTAGATCAGACCCTAGCTATGAATCTATGACGGATTTATTTCACCAATATGTTAATAAAACACAAGTGTTATGGACCTTAATTGGCTCCTTTGGTATGTAGTTGTGTTACATGTTTGACTTTCATGTTCTTTATAATCTTCTAGTACAATTCAAAAAGTCAAAATGATAATACCCTCATACTTCTTTCTAATTTTATTATTTTTGTGTCGTGTCGTGTCGAACATTTGCAGTATATGATCCATGGAAATTTTGCTAGGGAGCTACCAAAGGGCACAAAACAAAACATTGAAGCTCCATACAATCCACAACATAATCAAGATGATGATCATCTACGTCTTAATCATATAACAAACCCTAATGATGAAAAACATGGTTGTAATCATATGACTACAAATACATCATTAGATCACATGGAGTTATCATGGAACATTCTTTTTCACATTGAAGACCTAAAATTAGGAAAAAAGATCAAGTTATATTTCCCTATTAAAAACTCAACTCAAATTTCTCATTTAATCCCTAAACAAGAAGCAGATTTAATCCCTTTCTCGTCTTCCGACACCGCGAAAATCCTAGAGTTTTTCTCTTATACTCAAGATTCACCTCAAGCTAAGGCCATAAAAGAGACCCTTAATCATTGTGAACTTCCTCCACTTAATGGTGAGACCAAATTTTGTGCTACTTCTTTAGAGTCAATGTTAGAAAAATTAACCCCTTTGTTTGGAGAAGGCAGTAAATTTAGTGTTTTGACTACTACCCAGGTAAAAAATTGGGTCCCACATTTGCAAAATTACACTATTGTAAAAGATCCTAGGGAAATTACTGTGACCAAGATGTTTGGTTGTCATCCTATGCCTTACCCTTATGCAGTGTATTATTGTCATGGTCAAGAAAGTGATAATAAGTTGTTTATGGTATCACTTGTGGGAGAAGATGGGTTAAGGTTAGAAGCTTTGGCTATTTGTCATATGGATACTAGTCAATGGGACCCGAATCACGCCTCGTTTCGCGTGCTTGGGATCGAACCCGGGTCTGCCCCTGTGTGCCATGTGTTCCCTCAGGATAATCTTGTATGGGCTTTGTCTCCTGGTGAGGGCAATTAGTGTGGAGTTATAGAACATGTTGCTAAGGGCTATGTAGATTGATTGTGTGGGTTTTGTAAAGGAAAATGAGATTGCGCTATCTGGTGGTATTATATTATCGTGTGTCAGTACTATCATCTGATCTCACATGCTTTTATGTAGGGCTATGATGTAAGAACTTATATAAGGGTATGTGAGAGATTGATACCGAGACTCGATACCATCATGTAGTGCCTTATTATCATAGGCCGTTTGTAAAATTTATGGTAGGACTCATAGTACACTAGCAAAGTAGCAAGTGTTGAATGACTTGGCGGGATTGATAGATTTGGCTATGCTTTGTAATTTGTGACTAATGATGCACTCAAAATAACCATAATAAGTATGTACTACGTAAGTTTTTATATGGTGTGTGTATTTATAAAATGCGATTAGTCGTGTAATAATCCGTAATTGTTAATTAGAATCTCTGACGATTTATTTATTATGTTGTTTTAATTTTTCAATCAAAGACGCAATTGAGGTCACTATTATTGCCTAAAACTAAGCTAATGAAAAGAGAGAACTTGCATTTGATAATTTGAGGACAAGTTACATATTTGAATCAGTCCATATATCGATCGAATCGACATAATGTAGTTGATAATCTTCATGTAGAATTAACTACATTGATTTACATTACAACAAGGCTTCATACTCGATATTGAATTAGCCACACATATTAACATATCGACGTCACATCAAAGCTTTTATACGGAGTATTATATATTGAATTAGCCACATATATTGACATCACATCAAAATTAGTTGGTGTCCATAATTCCAACTTTACTATTAAAAAAACAAAGTGTTTACTCGGTTAAATTTCTTTTCATATTTTAAAGTAAACTGCACTACTTATGAATAATGTATATTCGTCCTAATATCTTATGATCAACCTCTGGACAAGAAAAATCAAGCTAACGCTATATGTTTTACAATCCAAATAACACCTAACGACAATTAAAAATGTCTCCTTTCATATGTTGGTGTCAATTTGGGGTTTCCACTTGCAAGAATAGACACAAAAACTAAAGAGGTTTTAGCTCAATGGTTAAAGACGAACCTATTGGGACAATAGGTCACCCCGTCACGGATTTGAATCCCCTCATAAACCAGGCAAACATATCAATCGAGTTGGATTTGGACTGGGTCAATTCGGGTTCGAATTGTTCTGGTTTGCAAGGATTCAGGTCGCGTCATTTTCGGGTCGATGGTTATTAAGTTCTTTGGGTATAAGTCAGAATACAATAACAAACATTCTGTTTGGGTTGAATAGGCTCGTGTCAATTCAGATAACGCGTCCTTAATTTAGGTGTGGGTCGCATCATTCGTGTCAGATCTACCTCGATCCTCGTATATTGTACTAGCTTTTCGCCCCATTTGCCCAAAATAAAAAAAAATTACTGATAATTTCCTCAAAAAAAATACTGATAAGGAAGGCGGAGACGACACCGTATTCCTCTCGTTCATCGTCCGTTAAGTCTCAACTCCCACTCTCTCTCGACACATTCACGTTTCTCAGCAACCTGAAAATGGCGGCTTCGGCAATTTCTTCATCATTCAGCTACTCCTCTTTCCCTTCTCACACCTCCAAAACGACATCGTTTCGCCGAAGGTAATAGTTCTCTCTACACTTCTTCATCTTCTTCTTAATTACTCATCTAATCATTAATTAAGTTTTAATTAAGCTCTTGTTGTTTAATTGCAGAACTTCTAAACTATCGATTTCTGCAGTTTCAACTAATTCTTCCAACGATTCTTCTTCTTTTTCTGCTGGTTAGTCGTAATCTTTCTCTTTTACGAAGTATTAATTATTAATTACTCGATTTTTTTATTTGTGAAAATTGAATTAAATTTGATATGTTTTAATGCAATTTATATAGGTGCTACAATGTAATTTGACGGATTAAGTAGAATAAGGCCGTGTTCTTTTGGACAATTTAATTTAATTTCATTTCGGTTCGGTTTGTTTTTATTCTTACTTCACTACTGGTCAGGTCAGGTCAGTTCAGATAGTTTCGGTTGAAAAGGATGGAGCTTAATTTTGATAATGCTGAGAATCATTGAACTAGCTTAGTGTTTGTATTAGTTTTCGATTAGATTGAAATTAAGTAGCTTATTTTAGTACTAACTTAGATTGATGTTAGGATGCAGGCGTATTTAAGAGAGTTGTAAGGTTGAATTAGTTTTGGTTAAGATCGTCTTAGGCTTATAATAGAGTCAATTTAGCTAGCATTAAAGGAAAAACAAAACATTAAACAAGGCGTTCTTAAGCTTAAGACGGCGTCAAATTTGAGTGACTAAGGTAGCCTTATAATTTTGATATAGCCGAGAATGTGTTAGCTTCGCACGATTTTGATATTTGTGCTAAATAGAGTGATTTTAAAACAACTTATTTTGATTTTGAACTAAAATAAGCTTAATTTCGTTTGAGGGGCACATTTGAAATCATCAATTTAGTGAATCATAAGGCATCTAGTCTTTATCGTCATCCTTCCTGTTCCGCAGAGCCCTCCATCGCTTTGGTAGTTCAAATTTAGGGTGAACTAATTGAGATTATGTACTAGTGTTAATGGACCATTCTATGATTTTGATTTTTTAGGAATGGATTTATTTTTTACTGTGGTTTGAGGCTCTAAGCTATGTGCCATATGTGTCTCAATACTTTTACGTCATTAGGAATGAGTATTACATTTGGAATGAATGGCGATAGGAGAAATCTTGAAAGGTCTTTTATGAAAGAAGTTCGCTGTTAATCGAGTATATGACTGTGGTACATAAGCAGAAGTACTTTGTGCATTTATCATTTTGGACCAATGCTATATTCTATTGTTACTATTCCTCATGTCTGTACCCGAGTTGCTGACGTTTGTCTCCTCAATTTGAGATTTTGCGACTTTTCGGAACGTTAAGAGGGAGGAGGCTCACTTATAAACTGCTTGCCTACTTGTTGAGCTGCATTGTTGTAGGCTTGTAGCTATTGCGTTAATTTTTGCTTCATTACAGGTTTATCAAGTAAAATCAATGGGTTTCCTCCAAAGCTTGATCAGTCTATCCTATTGAATTCCGGTCTTAGGTAAGTTTCTGGCCGTTATAATTGCTCTCCTGGATGGTGTAGATTTCCGCCCACTCTGTCAAGTTGTCGGCATGTTTTAAATTTTGAGAGAGAAGCTTTGAGAAAATGAATCGAAAAAGTATGTACTTGCGTCTTTGTTCCATAAGTCCCAAGTGTATATTGTGTCAGTTAGACTCTTTTCTGATTAATCTGGACACACACATCGACAAACTTGGTTGTTTCTCATGTGTATTACTTTCTGCTTCATGACGAGATATGGTTTCTTATGTTTTCTGTCGTCTGGCTCACTGGCTGTCTTTACTTGATCTCATCTTTTTGTTTCCTGCCGTGTGGTTGTGTTATCTCAACTTATCTGGCTGTTGTAGTTCACATGTTTAAAAATGGTGGTATATTGCTGTACACACCACTATGGTTGGTTGGCTTTGAGGTTTCTTTTGACTAAAAGGCTGTGTATTACTTACTTTTTACATCTTTATCTTCCATTGTGCTCCAGTAATGGACCTATCGAAGCCAGAAAGGGTAATCCACCCATGATGCCAGCTGTAATGACACCAGGAGGGCCACTTGACCTTTCTAGCGTACTATTCAGAAATCGTATTATATTCATCGGGCAGCCAATTAATTCTCAGGTGGCGCAGCGGGTCATATCCCAGCTTGTAACTCTAGCAACTATTGATGAAAAATCGGATATACTGGTATCTTTTAGCTGTTACTATCTTTCATTTGCCTTACCTTTTGCGTTCCAAATATTTCCATCTGACTTAAGGCAGCCATAATTAGAGGCTGATGACTTCCTTCTCTATTTCATTCAGGTCTATTTGAACTGCCCTGGTGGAAGTACATATTCTGTCTTAGCAATATATGATTGCATGTCTTGGGTAAGCTGTTTAACGATAGTCTTGTATTTTATATAAAACCTATTACGGCAGGACATGCTATTTGGTTCTGAACACTCTTTATTTTTATACTCACATAATTTTCAGATAAAACCAAAAGTTGGCACAGTATGCTTTGGTGTTGCTGCAAGCCAAGGTGCGCTTCTTCTTGCTGGTGGAGAAAAGGGGATGCGGTATGCGATGCCAAATTCTCGCGTTATGATCCACCAACCGCAGAGTGGGTGTGGGGTAAGACATTTTATCTTGTTTAGAATCTTGATAATTCATTGTGAAACTCATTACTTTGTGCACATGTGATACGCCTATTACTCTATAAGTTTATTAACTGGAAGCTACTTTCAGAGTTGCAGCCAAGTTTGTTTCAGCTGCATGGCTTATGTTAAATGTTTTCATTTTTTTTCCTGGGCACAGATTTTTAAATAAATTATCTGCGTTCTGCAGATTTTTCAAAACAGTATAGCGGTAGCTATCTTTGCATTTTTAGTTTAATCTTGTTTTCTTTTCATTTATTAAACTGTATCTTCTCCACTATTTTTTGTTTTAATTGCCTTCGGTTGATAGCAGCCATGATGGTTCGACTGTTCTGGAGGAGATCTAAGCTTGTTCTACATATTTTCATGTAGGGTCATGTTGAGGATGTCAGACGGCAAGTGAATGAGGCAGTTCAAACCCGACATGTTAGTACCAGTTCTTTTTATTAAATTGTTTTTAAATTGTGACTATCAGCTTCTGTTGGCCTCGTTTGCCAGCTATTAATTACTGGATGCGGTTAGCATCTATATATGATCTGTTTGACACTTATCGTGTCAAAGTAGTCTCAATGCTGTAAATTCTGTTATTCAATAAACAGAAGATTTTAACATATATGCTTAATGATACTGCAGAAAGTAGACCAAATGTATGCTGCATTTACTGGTCAGACGCTTGAGAAAGTACAACAGTACACAGAGAGAGACCGCTTCTTATCAGTCACAGAGGTAATATGAGGCAAATTTTGTAATTACGCTATTGTTTAAGTGAAGAGGCGTCTCTTAAGTCCTTAAATGAGTATTGTTCTTATTAATGCATTATAAAATATATATTAGTCCGGAAAAAGATTAGTAGCCAAGTGAACAGTGTGCGTAAAGGTTTTCCTTTACATTTTCCTATCCGTTTACGGATGAACTATTAGGGTTCCATATGAGCCTTTGCAGAGTTTTCTCACTGGTTCTACATGAACCTTTGCTTTCACAAAGACCATGTGCAACCAGATGCGTGCCACTAGACCTCTGATTAATCATCCTAGGAAACTCGACCGGTGTAAAAGTTCTCTGAAAGAAATATTTAAATATCTTGTGGCCCTCAGCTACTCATTGACATCCATTTAATTTCATTCTTGAGGTGTAAAATCTGGTTGTGGGTAGACCTGAAGCTTGAATTTGGTGCAGTTGTAAACTTGAAACTCATGATTTACGTCTATTATATTTTTAATGATTTGGGGGTGATGGTTTTTTCTGGCATATCGATTTTCTTCTGCCCGGCACCTCAATTATGTACTCGCTTCTTTTGCAGGCTATGGAGTTTGGTCTTATTGATGGTATTCTGGAAACCGAGTACTAACAAGTAACAATGATGCATGCATGCATTGGAGGCGCATCTTTCCTGTCACTCTTGTGGCCGTTATAGCTTAATCTACGATTGCCACATTTATTACTCATTGGTATTTTGTAGCTGTCATTTCTCGACATGTTCAGCCAAGTCATGTGAATTAGAATGATCTTGGCCAATCCCTGTAAATCTTCAAATAGAAATTGTACTTATTGCTGGGAATTCATTGGTATTACAAGCTTAATATCATGGTCAGTTTTTATGATTCTTTGCGACTCCGCATTGAGTATAAAATAATGTGAATGCAATACGTACATTATATGTCCCCTCGTTCGGCCTTGATCAACAAAACAATGACCAGTCAAAAGTCGGGTAATATGGTAAGAAATGCTCTTAAAAGCAAAACAAGATTTACTTTTCAATTTCAACTTACTCATATCGAAGACATTTTAGTCACTAATGTAGAAGAGTGATAAAATAAGAAAAAAAAAAAGAGGCAACATGGATGTTCTACAGAAAAAGTTTAAGAGCTCATTAAGGTGTCGGGGAATCGTGAATTTGCTGAAGTCTAGAATACTGCAAACATAATAAATATTCTGGCACCTTCAACCTTGTATAGCTTCGGACAAATGTGCTACTATTTACCTGGAGCAACAGGATTGCAGAAATAATTAGAATTTAGAAATAAACGAGTCTTATAAAGGATACATAAACAGTAAATACGGAAAGGAATATGCAGCAACTGCCAACCAGCAGAATAGCAATTCAGCCAATCGGCCAAACGAGAAATGATCAACCAACATAATAGTAATTCGACCAAGTGAGAAATGATGACAATCAAGTCCAAAGTAAAGACATGTACAGACTGTGTAAGCAAAATTATACAGGCTACATTCCAGCACGACTCAATTTTTTCTAGGCTTAACAGAGGACTTTTTCCAATTATTGAAAGTTAATCATATTAAAACTTGAAGAAATAAAACAATTCAAGCAATGCATGGCCTTACCATAATTTTGACGAACTGTAGTGAATCTATACATCGCCTTGACCAAGGACCCTTGTTTTTTCGACTTCAGAGAGCCCATGTGTCTATACAAAGCGGGGGTTAAAAAAAAATACATTATCAAAAACTCAATTATTTTGCTACTTGTAAGTTATACAAGTAGGGAAGGCAATCAGACAATCAATGTTTAAAAATTCACGAGATTTGAAAGTACTCACACAATCTCAGTGTATCGCAATCTCCATGCAGGAAAGCCAAGATGACATCTTGCAGGTCCATAAACCAAAAGAAGATCCGGTTCTGGACCAGAACAACCTACCAAAAATATAGATGATATAATTCACTTAGAAACTAAATACAGACACATTTGAAAACATATTTCAACTCAAATTTGGAAATAAAACAAACCAACGAGTTGTAACGCCTCGCTCAAGAGCGGTTCAGTAAACTTTGGCTTATCTGGATCACCTTGGTACTTCAGGAAAAGCAGATTTGCTGCTTTAACCACACCTTCCTTTCCATCAGTAACAGAAGTGAACTCAAGAGTTAACTGACCGGGTTCCAGAGGAGCACATGCCGTTTCAACCCCCTGCATATATGGTGCCTTTGTGGTAAAATACTGACCAAATTCCAAAGAAAAAGCGAGAACTGCCTGACTGGCCGACAGCCTACGTTGGGTCATACCCTAAAGATATGTTACCTGCCATGGTCTTGCATTGCACTTAGCTATGATAGTCTCCCTTGATTTCTTTAGCACTCCTGAACAACCAAATTCCCTGTCCGGTAATAATTGGAATTGCAGGAAGAATAAAAAGTAACTGCCAATAATAATTTAATGGTTACTACATTCTTACCTTCTGCGTCGTAGAGACAAAGATGCTTCACACCAGTTGCAGCCACCCACTGCACCAGCTCAACAACAGCTGAAATGTCCTGAGCTTCATCACTTTCAACCACTATGGCAAGGTATCGCACCTTGCTCGCATCAAGGGATTTGTATGTCCTCAGCAACCCATAGGAGATAAGGTAGCTTTCAAAAGTTTGAACCGCGTCCTTTACCAGGTACAATATAGTCACCAGAAAATGTAGAAAATGCCACAACCATTCGACCGCGAGGTTACCTAACTGCAAAGATGTGTATAGTAAAATGACAAGCATGCACAATCCTGTACAACGTACATTCACTAGAAAGCATATTTTACCGAAACAGCTTGACATTTGCATTGGTCAGCAACAAAAAAGCATTGGATTATGACTTACGGATCTTTAGACTCGAAAACTTATCACATGGTTTTGCATTGGTCAAATTTTCTCAATATTTCCACACAAATATACAATCAACCCGCCTACAGCTCTTCCAATGAGATAATTATCTAGCTCCCAACCTAAGAGATGATTTATATTGCTAACATATGTATTTAAGTAGCCTCTAATCCCTCCATTCCTACTAACATACATGAGAATTCTAAAGATGGCACAATAGGCAAGGCCTACACTTAAATCCTAGGTACTAGAAAGTTACTAAAGTCCAGTTTCTTAAGTTGTTCTACTTCTATTACACTGTCCGGCTCAAGTTTGATGTAAGTTTGCAAACAACCCAACCAAGTATCTACCATCAGCTTTTCAGCCAGGATATGTAAAATGTGTTAAATTCAGATAGCAAAATTTTGGCCATCATTCAACTAGGTTATTTCATAAGTGTTATATGTATCCTCTCCAAAACTAAACATGTTCCGTATGATTGACTCACTGCAGATACGAACATAATGCCATGAATAGATTAATAGTGAGAATAACCATAGTTACGAAAAAGATTCACGACAAAATACTCACTTTTCCCATCCAAAAAAGCTCCTGTGATCCACCTTTAAAATCCATGAATCTACAAACAAAATACAGTATCAAATACTGATAGAAACAAAATCAACTCAAATATTGCTAGGGAAAAGTTAGGGTCGATATTTGGCACTTAAAAGGGATTGTAGAGTAGAAAAATAGTTCACAATTAACGCTACTGGCAGATTAAATTTCATCCGCACAAAAACAAGGGAATGTAAACTTCAGCATACAAGTAACAAACAACACCCGTAATCTAAGGAATCAAATAGATCATTCAAACTACATTTTTTCTGCTCCTTTTCCTAATGAACCATCAAAACATCTATTATGTGTGACACATTTTTATGGCTTTACTAATCAGTTCCAACTCATAAAACAAACCCCGAAATAAATCAGCTAAACTTCTTCTCCTTACACGAAGAGTGCAATTGGCTAATGCTAAAACAGCTAAACAGTTAACAACCTTTTTAAACTTAACTACAACAAAGCCTTATTTCCGAAACAATTTGACGTCCACTAAAATGACCATCACTAATTCTCATTGAAGACAGGCATATCCATCTTCAATGAAGACGGGTCGGGTTGCCTCTCACAAATGGCAAGTAGGAAACCAAGTGGGTTCCCACTTGCCCTCCCACTTGCCTCTCACAGAGGCAACCCGACTTGTCTTCATTGAAGACGGATATGCCCGTTTTCAATGAGACTTGCTGAATGACCATAGGCACCACTACAGGTCTACAGTACTAATAAATCTCACCCTAAAACCTCCCATCAAACTATGAGAAATTTACAATGCTAAACAACTTTGTTCCCAAAAAAATCATGAGTTAATTGAGATTAATATTGGGTTTTACAACATTTTGGAAGGAACCCAAATAAAATTAAATGAATCCAAAATCATACCCAACTTCAAATTCCTCATTGATTCACAATTAAAACAGAAAAAAGAACTATAGCATTAACAAACAAACAAGTTGGCATACAAAAGGTGCTAACTTTCTACAACAAGAGTTAAAAAAATCAAAACTTTGAAGCATTAAATAAATAACAATAAAGAGTAATATAAGATATGTATAATGCAACAAACCTATGATGAATAGATTGAGGATTCATAGTTGAAGCATAAGATACAACCTTTGTGGGTTTAATTTTATTAAGTGAATTGGGTTTGTCTGGGATTGAAGATGGAGTTTGGTCAGTCAAACTGTACTTCGTTTTTACTCATTTGCTCTTTTTTACTGTATACTTCGTTTTGCCCAAATTCTGGTCTTAAGACGAGCTATTCCGTCTTAACATAAAACGGGTCAAATGTACTCTAGTAACATGAATAAGACAAAAGCATAAGCTATACGAAAAGGCAATACATCTGTACTTTACACATACAGTATGATTTTAACCCGTCTTAAATTAAAGAGGGATATATCCGTCTTAAATAAGAATAGCCGCTCGTTAGTAACATCGTAAAAGTACTTACTAGATCTGTTCTAAGAGCACATAATGAATTAATGATGAGTAATATTTTTTAAGATTTCTTCACTTATATATTAAGAATGACTCTATTTTTCCATTTTCAATTATTGAATCTTAAAGATATTTTTCATTAAATAGCTTCTTATCGTGCGCCCTTAGAGTTTATATTAGAAAAACCGTTATTTGATAATAGTGTAAAACATCATTGCAAGTTAGAAGAGATTGGCGGATAATTTTTTGGGTACGGCGGCTTTATATTAAAAAACGGATAATGAAAAACCGATTATTTTGACGAAGAAGAGAGGTATTGGAAATTGGGTGTTGAGAAAAAAAAGCTCCATAGGGAAAAAGTGCAAGTGAATGGGTGGTCACTGATGACGTGTATTTAGGGCTACCCTAACAAATTTAGTCAATTTGACAGAAGCAAATTGACTAAATTGCAAACTAGAGAGAACGAAGTCGGTATAATTGAATATTGAGTAGCGTTATCTCATTTTCCGTCACATTATTGGTCCATATGTTTTATGGGTCAACCATGGGAGCCAAATCAAGCTACCTTGGTATGGGCTTAGCGTAATAAGGTGCTTGTTGCTCCAATGTGGAGTAAATGGGTTAGGTCCTTGGGTTTATATAATTTTTTATTTGTTTCAGGTTTACGCCTGAAGGATGCTGCTAAATATCGTTGATACATTATTTCGAATGGTGCACAATTTTTTTTTAAAGTTAAAGAGGATCAACTATTATTTAAGTAAATAATATCTTTAGATATAAAGGGATCAATTTCACTTGGACCCTCTTCTAACCAATTCCTATCATCATGAACAAGTGGTCGAGTCTTGTACGCTCCTGAGCAACACGATTACCATCTCGCCCAACGTGAGACCACACACAGGAATCAAAACTCAAACTACAATAATTATCATCATCAATAACAAGCCCTAACTCATTTCGAAGGAAGGTCCTTGCTTGTAGAGCGAAAATGACTACTTTGGAATCGCTTTCCACTATTACTTCTCTAAAGCCACTACGCCATGTAGTCTTCATCCCATAAAGTATAGCTTTAGCTTCTGCGACCGCAATATCCATGGATGTCGAGATATATCTAGTCCCGACGACAAGAAGATCACCCACATTATCTCGTGATACAAACCTAAGCCCAACTCCCACGTTCTTAAAAACACCTGCATCACAATTTATTTTCACTTTGGAGCCTTGATTTTTGCTTCATAACAATTCCTCGTAACTTCAATGACCTACCAATAAGTTAAATTATGCTTGTGCTTGGTCAAACCGAGCTCGAGCTTGGCTAAATCTGAGCTTAACAAGACTCGACTCAGAACCTCATATGCGCTTGTTTATAATTCTTTTCTAGAATCCCTCAACTACTAAAAGAATAGTCCCTCTCAAATTTTCTCCCTCTGAAAAGCGTCATTTTAAATAAGGAAACTAACTACTCTATATGCAAACATAGAAATACCTTTCAAATCAGAAATTGTTACCTATGTCCAGGTTGACAGGTTCCCTCTGCAAACAGCCATCAGGCAAATGTTGAATGCGCTTACACTAATGTCAAGGTCGCCTACCGTGCGCTTAACCCGTGAGCTATTTTGGAGGCGGTCATAACAACATGAGAGCAAGGCTTACTAATCATGTTATATTTTTTGCACAAATTCTCATTTGTGACATATTCTATCCATCACAAGCTTGTGACAGATCCACGTAGGTAGATAAAGACAGCCATATGTGACTCCCTAAGCTCTCTAATTTTTATCTTTCCTATTCATGTGGGTGATACTTAGCCCGTCACAAGCTTGAACTTACCGTTCCAATTGACTTACGTCTTTGCTTGTTCGTGAGCATAGCTCTTGCAAATGAGAAATGTAATAAACGGCAACACGATTGCCGCAAGTATACTGTATACGGTATGCCTCGTCTTTGTATGATACTATATTATTTTTAATAGCCCAAATATGATTAATCATATACGGGGACAGGCCACAGTTGGGAGAAAGGTTGATAACATTAATTCAGATTGCTCTCAATTGCAACTTGTCATTTAAACTCAACAGATGGACTAATAATTTTCAAGATCACAAAGATGATAAGAGGGCGTTTGTCCCGTGCGTATGTATGAGTTTGGAACGAGGAATGATACCAGGTATTACGAGGCTGGAATTTGATTTCTCGTGCCTAGTGTTTGTTTCAATTTGGGTGGTAAAAGTTGTAATTCAATCAAAGTTTAGAAACTTTGAAACGGAATATTTAAAATAATTATTATTAATACAATAAAATTATATAAATAAAGATTTAATCAAATCAATTGAAGATCATGTGACAAGGTTTTTTTATTTGGTACTAAAGAGGGGCTAGGCCCCAACATAACTAAATTACAAAGAAGCGACTAATCGAGGAGTAGTAACTCCGAAAATGTCATCGCGCAAAATAAGACGGAGATCATGTGACAAGGTAAAGCCGGTGGTTTAACTAGCGGCTTTACGGAAAATCGGAAAAATAAAATAAAAATACTAACGTGGACCCACTGGCCGCAAATAGTTCGAAACCGACCCCAAAATGCCAATTAGTTTTCCAAATATTATTTTGCCCAAAAAAATTCCTTCATTTTCGTAGATAGTTTTATGTCCCATTCCGGCGAAAAATTCTGATTTATGCCCTAGTGGTCGGAAGTAGTCGCTTATTCGAGGTACTGGTAGTTTAGTACTAATCAAGTAACATTCTAATCTCCCTGTAAACAAATGCACCTCACAATTTATGAGGAAACAGTGATATGAGACGCACAACAATATGAGACACACAATAACAGTAAGCTGGTGATTGAGTAGCAGTTAGGAATTAAATGAAACCAAATGGCATGCTTAATAAATAACCTCAAACTCGAAACGGTATTCAGATAATGTCGCGCCTATAAAACCGGTGCTCCAAAGACTACACTCACACCATTTATCTTCTTCGTCTTCTAAAAAACTCGTCTAAGCATAAAACAAAAAAACTCATTCCACAACACCAAAGAAATAAAGAATATGACTTCTTTGATTACCGAAGAGATCAGGGCGAAAGCCACAGAACTATACCACGGCAATGATGAATGCATGACCCAAGCAAGAAGACTGTTCAATGAAATGAACTTCCCAAATGGGCTCCTCCCTCTACGAGACGTAGAGGAATGTGGCTATGTCGAGGAAACCGGGTTTGTTTGGCTGAAACAAAAGCAAGAAATAGATCACACGTTTGAAAAGATTGATAAACATGTAAGGTATGCAACTGAAGTTACTGCTTTCGTTGAGCCATGCAAGATCATGAAGTTGACTGGAGTCCAGGCCAAGGAGCTTCTTATCTGGGTTACCATCAATGAAATCACTGTCGAGAGCCCCGAGAGCGACAAGGTTGTCTTCAAGAACAAATTCACCGGCCTCACCAAGATATTCCCCAGAGATGCCTTTGTGATTGAGGTTAAGGAGGAGGCCGAAGTGAAGGACAAGGAAGAAGTTGCTGCGGTTGCTGCTGTTGCTGCTGAGGCAGTGGAAGTTAAGGAGGTTTAGTGTACTCCTATCATCAAGATTTAAGAACAGAATTGTTTTTCTAAAGTATCGAAGTAAGAGGCATATTTATATATCATATCTTCTTTATCCTGCCATAGGCAGAAACCTATGAGGCACTGTGATTATGTTGTTGCAAGTACCTGAATAAGCTCGAGAGTAAAGAGACGAAGTATTAAGGTCCAGCACTTTCAATTTCAATACTATATATATTATATATTACGAGTATATGATTTCTATATCATACCTTCTTTATCCTGCCATAGGCGGAATTCTACGAGGCACTGTGATTATGTTGTTACAAGTACCTGAATAAGTACGAGAGTAAAGAGACAAAGTATTAAGGTCCAACAGTTTCAATTTCAATACTATATAGATATATTATATAATGCTATTATGTTTGTGTAAGATCTTGATCTTCTATTATGTTAAATTGGACATTCCCGCAGACCCACAATGCCTTGTTATTTTGTCCAAGTATGTATAAACTTCGACAGAAGTATAATTATGATGATAATGTATATCACCTCGGCCTTTTCAACAAGTATAATGTATAAGCCCTTGGTCTTCTTTAACAAAAGTATAACCTCCCACATAGGTGTTGGAATAGTCGCGTCCTCAAACATCCGGTAAAATTCCCCGGAGAATAATTTCAGCTGTTAAAGATCATGGCTCACATACATACCCAATAGTTTCAAGTGATCCCAAGAATGAAAACTGCAAAGAGAAAAAAAAAAAAAAAGGCTACAACATAATCAATTAAAGAACAAAGGAAGCTAAACAGTAGTGTGTAAACAAGCTTCTGGTTTTGTAATGAAGTCAGAGAAAAGAACAACTTGCTAACAACAAATGACAGATAAGATAGACACCATAAAACATTATTGGTCAGAACTTTGAACCGGCAACTAGCCAACTAACAGAAACAATAGGATGAGTAAACCAGTCATTCACTCAAACCACAAGATTGGTGCCCCGTCCATTGCAGCTTGACCCCCAATGGTAATAACGGAGCTAAAAATCATTTGTTCCATTTACGACGAGTCTTTCAAAATATGGAGTAATTTTGCAAATTAGGCATTTAACAAAATAAAACTAGTCTAAGACCGTGGTCTCAAGACCCAATAGGTCACAAGGTGCCTACACCACTGCGTATTCGCCTAATGAGCTTTACTAGTTAGCTGGCGCCACATTGAAACATTGTTCAAACTTAACTGAGCTTTCTAGTAGCAACCAAGTTGAGCTAAAAAATCTACGTCTCGTGGAAGGTTATAGTTCACGCATAATAAAAGAGAAGTACCAACATTATCTTAGATCTTCAAAGGATCCTGAGTCCCGAGACTGCCAACTATATACAGCAAGGTAAACCTGTGAACCCGTGACCAACTACAAGAGAGCTATTAACACTTACGAGCAATCGATAATTGCTAATACTTGACTTGATGCATAGCAAGAATTACTTTTCTCAATTTCATCCTAGACTTAACCCCATACAATAAAGGCCTGGATCTGCCCTTGGTTTTATTCCATCATGCACTGAAACTAAAGATATAGCAGAGATTTGGTTTGAATGGAATATTATTTTACTGATTATGACCAAATACTCAACCCAGGTATGGATAAACCGATATCAAAGGCAACGTCCCGTCGTCCCGCATGTTCATGGATACAAAGTTAGACAAGAGTGAATCAATTTTTCCTTGAATGCAGACATTGTAAACCAAACAACCACATTGATGTGACCTCATAAACAAAAATATGAGAGCACTTAAGGCTATCAGCAACCTATATTTGCAATTAGTACGTGACGGTGGATAGCCACAAATTGACAGGACATTGTCCCCACAAAAGGTCAATCCAGCGGAAGATATTTTGATATGACTTAATCAATCCAACGTCTAGAAGATGTATCTCATATGTTAAAATCAAAGTTATTATGTTGTTGGGTCGATGCAATTTCATTATCCTTCGTCAAGAAGTAATCTTTCCATGACTTGAATACATTGACACGGCTGTGTAGATCTGATCCTACTTGAATACAATTAAACAAGATGAAAATTGGAATGAAATCTCATCAAGGGATTTTGTTATTAAAACAAGTAGGGCCATTCTTTTGTTCAGCCTATGAGCTGGTATCTATCCAGGATGAAAATGATTGCGGTTTCAACTTCTAAAGTTTCCGAATAATAAAAAAAGTTATCTAGTGACAATATCAATTCTAGCCGATAACTTTAGTAAATTGTCTTGTCAGACAGACCACCCAATAAATAGCCGTCTGCCACCCCCCAATAAGGGAAGTATGAGAGATATGCTCAATAACTACATTAACATGTTGCCTGTAAGGCTTGAACAGAACAAAATGACTTGGAAAAAACATTATTCTGGAATCATGAAACAAATGTTACATACCTTTGCATATCGGTACTGCAAATTATGTAGCCAAAGTCCCGGATAATTGCCTTCAGTCGTCAGAGACTCAAATTCAGAAACACCATGAGTTTAGTCTTTTGTCAATATCAACATAAAAACCGAGGGGTGATAAGCATAAAAGAAAAAACAACAAAAATAAAAACAGCCAAATGATTATCCTAATAAATCTTGTTTTTTAAAAAAAAAGTGATTTGATAAACAAAGTGAAAATTAACATGTTTCCTCAAAAAAATTAACATAGTGGAGCCCTAATCTCAGTCCTCTGGGACATACACGGGTATAATAGTAGTGAATTCATAACACTCTTCCAGGAAAATGAAGCTAGAAAAATTACAAGCTGCATTTTCTTCTTTCCATCAACAATTCAACATGTATGCAGTTATCAAAATGATAAATTCAATGAAACATGTCAGGTAGGTTGTTATCTCCCCTTTATTAGAGAAGCACAGAATACTTTGCTCTCAGCCTCTTACATATATAGATTATAGAGGAGTGTTGAACTTAATATTCATGTCTTTGAATTGATAGTTTCACATTCTATAAAGATTTGAGAAGATTTTACCTTTAATTCTTCACTTTACAGTTTACATGTATAAGGTGCCAACATATGTCGGAATCAGCTTGGAAAAAACAACTCCTGCAAAAACTTGGCAAACTTATAGTTCAGAGAAGAACACTAACGTAGCGATTCTGGGATCCAAGTGGATAGCTGTTGAACTTCTTCTGGTTTCAAAATTACATTGCATGAATTGAAGTCAATTTCTGATTTTACATCTATAACATACACGAGCTATAACAATAGAATGTGCAACAAAAGAATGTGAGATAAATAGGGGAAAAGTATCTGTGTCTGTCAGTTCTGAACTATCTTGCAAACATTGCATGGTATTTAAAAAAGCATTCACCTTAAGAAAAATTATTCCTCGTTTCTCAAGGATGAATTCCAACCTCATCAACTTCCACGAATTTCATCACTGCATCAGTTTAGGAGGAGCACCACACATCTACTTTATATTGCGCAGAAAGGCAGAAAGAACTAGATATAAGTTTCTTATTTCTTTTCCACATTGCTGCATCGATTAACATATAATCCTCCATCCTGGTCATTTGTTTAAGGTTGTCTCATCCATTTGTTTACTTTTCTATATTAGAAAGGTTTTTTATGGGTTATTTGATCATCCAATTTCCCTATTGTTCACTTGTCATCCACTAACCACAACCACAAATGGCCCCCTAGCCTCTCCTTGATCTTGGCGACAAAAGCAAAGGTAATCAAATGACCGGACGAAGGGAGTAGCTGACATTTCTGACTTTTGGAAGCCATACCTGGAGTCTCCATAGTCCATACTCCATAGCACTAATCAGACGGTCTTGTATAATAAGCAGAATAGCACGAGCAAAAGGATGTTTGCACGAGCAACTGTAAGCTGAAGTTTTATGATGGTGTCACTAAACACGAAACTCAATTTCATTTGTAGTGCACAAATGTAAGCTAGCTTAGCTAGTAAGGTTGTTGGAAGTGGCACCCAGAAGTATCCTCAACTACAACGACTGCGTGCAACAATATTGCCTTTGTTAAACCAAAAAAACAGATAAAGCACAGTGTGAACTGTGAAGACTCAACTCCACCTTTTCATCGATACAGCAGCTCCAACAATTCCTGAAAAATTTATGTTATAACACTACAAATAGACACCCCTAACTCAAGTTCCCTTTATGAGTTCTTATCTTCTAGCTTATCGTCAAAATCAGGGCCGTAGCCTGTTTCTTTCATATGTAGAATCATCCCATTCAGAACCCCGTAAACTCTTTCCATCTGAGGCCCTACCTTATCTCCAACCACAAAGCTGTACACGTCGTTTTTCAACTCAATCCAACTACATCCAGGCTCTTTCCTTCCCCCCAATCCTTTCATCAATTTCCTCATTCTCGCGAACTCTCTCCATTCCCCTTCTGATGCATACAAATTTGATAGCATTAGATAAGTCCTCGCCATGTCTGGTCTCGAGTCTAACATAAATTCAGCGGCCAACTTGCCCAAATCTGCAAGCTTGTGTGCCTTAGAGGATCCAAGAAGTGCCCCCCAAACACAATCACCTGGATCTTCTGGCATACTCTTTATCAGTTCGTAAGCATCGTCAACTTTTCCGGCACGACCTAGTAAATCTACAACGCATCCATATATTTCTTGATCTGGAATAATATTATACTCAGTCAGCATGGAATTGAAATACCTCAAACCCTCATTTACAAGGCCTGCATGACTACAAGCACTTAGAACCGCCATGCACACAACTCTATCCGGTCTTATACATGAATTGATCATTTGATCATATAACTCGACGGCTTCCTTCCCATAACCATGCACCCCATAAGCAATCATCATAGAAGTCCAACTAACTATATCTCTAGAAGGCATTGCTTCAAATAATTTTCTAGAATCGTCAATAATTCCACATTTTGCATACATATCTATGAGAGCGTTTCCCAGTGCCATGTTCCTATCAAGGCCTCTACGAAGAATTTTCGAATGAAGTTGCTGACCACAAGCTCTAAATGCTAAATCGGCACATGCTGCTATAACGCTACTGAACGTGAAACTCGTTGGAGTGAAACCTTGTGATTCCATAGAAACAAATATAGACAGGCACCTGCTGGAATCAACCCTTTTGTAGCCAGCAATTAAAGTGTTCCATGTGATGATATCTTTTTGAGGCATCTCACTGAAACATTGACTAGCTTCACATAGGCTTTGGCACCAACTATACATGTCTATAACAGAATTCATGACAGGTAGATTAGAATCAAGTCCATGCTTTACAATCGCAGCGTGCAATTGTTTGCCATGTTCACTAGTTCCAGTTAATGCACAAGCTTTTATAGCAATGGAGAGAGTAAATGCATTGAGCTCTGCTTCCTCCTGTACAAACACAATGCATGAGAGCTAGCATTTGGGCTCCTTTACAGTAGCCATAAAATCAAACATTTTATTGCCTTTTTGAGGATACAATCGAAAAGACACTATTTTATTGGCACTCATGCAATTGTTTTGCAAGTATGGCAGACTTGACATAAGTTTAAAAGTTCTACACATGTCCAATAGTGAAGTGAGTACTCCCTCCATCCATAAATAAAGTTCTACTTTTCAAAATACGTGAGTAGGTGACGACTGTTTTGAAAAGAAAAACTTTATATATGGACGGACGTAGGGCTGTAAATGATTTGAGCTGGCTCGTCAAGCCCTCAGAATCGGCTTGGTCAAAGCTCAGCTCGTGTTCGGTCAAACCAAGCTCGAGCTGAGCAAGGCTCGGCGCGGACCACGCCTGGGCTCGGTTATATTTTTTTATATATATATATATATAATTTGCATACGGTAATATTAATTTTATTTCAAATTATATGTTATTTAGGCATTTATAAGTATATTATTATATAATATTGTTTAGTATTTTACAATCTTGTTTGCTTTTGAAAACAATCTATATTTAGTTCGATTCAAAAACAGAGCAAGAGAAAATAATATAATGACAAAACGAGCTCTATTTCGAACTCAAGCTTTTTCCGGGCCGAGCTCGAGCCCAGTCTTGGCTCGTTTACAACCCTAGGCGGAGGAAGTAACATTTATGTGCAATGGCTCTATATTTTGAGTGACACAGAGATACATCCTAAATTCTTAATATCCTATCATTAAAAGTTGAGCCTTTTCCACGAGAGGCTCGGTTATTTCTTAGTTGCTCTACAACTTCTAGTTTGTCATGAAATCAACTTTCAACATTGCAATGGATTCATACTCACATTGCAGCCTTATGTAGCCGTATTACAGAACAAAGACTAAGATGTACATACAGATAACATTTGCCGAAAAGCATCAAGCGCACCAAAGCCGTCACCTCGATGAGTGTATCCCGTGATCAAAGTTGTCCAAGAAACACCATTTTTCGGATTAATATCCTTGAAAACCATGCTAGCCTCATCCATGGTACTCGAACAAGTAGCGTAAACATCCATCAACGAATTATCCACATATATAGACCCAACCAAACAACGCTTAATAGCAAACCCATGAACTAATGCACCACAAGAATAACACTTCATTCCCTTACAAGCCTTCAAAACACCTGAAACCGTAAACGCGTTAGCCTCAACTCCTTCCCTTAACATCTCAATAAACATAAACCACGCCGAATATTCATTGTTTCGGGACGTATACCCAGTGATCATGGCCGTCCACGCAACGGCATCTCTTTCAAGCATTTTATCGAACACTTTGCGTGCTTCATCAACGGAACCCATCACGAAACACGACTTGATAAGGTTAGTAGCTAAAATTGATGGGTTTTTAGGGAATTGAATTGGGTAAGGTTGTGTTGATTGGATTGCATTTAGAACCATTGATGGGATTGGACGGAAGTAGGGTGTTGATTTTCTTATAGCATTCATACTAAAAAAATGTAATATGAATACTTGCGTAAAAAAGAGGGTAAATTGGGTTAATTACAGTATATTGATCAATTTCCCAAGAATTTATACTGTCAAAAATTCATACTGTAAGTTAGCTGAATTTGGAGGGAAACTATAAGTTGAAATTTTGTGATACTAGTTCGTTAGAGATCGGTCTAAACGAATTTTTTAACTGTTTTCCGTAGTGCTATTGTTGGTAAGGAGAAAAACGAGTGTACATCCAAGGTAATATCTCACCCTAATATAAATTTGAGTTTATGTACATTTTTTTCGAGCTTTTTAAAATTTAAAAATTACATTTTAAATCTTATGTGATGTTTTTTGAGTTTTATTGTAATTTTGTTTAGCTTAATATTCAAATTGATGAACTCAAAAACATTATAGTAAAATTCATAATTAAACTCAAAAACTTTATTGTAAAACTCAAAAACTATATTATCTGGGGTAGTATATCAGATGTATAATCCACTTATTAGTTTGTTAGGGATCAGTCTTAATAATACAACCGGTTAAATATCATTCTACGTTGTAACATGGGCAGTTCGTAAAATAAATCTTTTATTTCTCTCAATGCACTATGCTTTTCTTATTTATCTAAATTGAGCATATATGAGCCGTTTTAAAATTAAGACGGATACGTCTGTCTTAAATGAGAATTTGCTTTTTTGGTAATCGCTTTTGTCGGAATTTGTTTTCTTCTACTAAACTAATCGTGTGGTATCGTGTGCATTCTCAGTAAGTGGATTATACATCAGATATATTAGCTCTAAGGGTAGAACTGTAGAAGTGTCATCCTTCAAAAAGATCAAAAAATTTATTACTAACTTACTCAGAATCTTTTTTATTAGCGTATAGCACTATACAACTCGAAATATTTTTGGCGATGCTTAGAAAATCTAATCGCTAGCATACTCGGAATCTATTCGCATAGAATAATACAGCTCAGAAACTTTATTACGGTGTTAAAAAATCTCATATAACTTGGAACTCAAAGAGTTAAACATAAAAATTTCAGAAAACTCGTAATTTTTAACTTTTGCGATACGGAGGAGTAAGAAAAACTTCACTAGGATATTCGAAATCTTTTTTCATAAATGATACTTCGTAGAACTATACAGCTCAAAAACTTTACTATCATACTCAGAATCTTTTTCTTAGTGGATACAATTATATAAATTTCCATTAGAATACTCGTAACTTTTTTTATGCTCAAAATTTAAAAAGTTCAAAAAGTTTATTTTCATGCTCATGAATTTTATTTCTATGCTTAAAAAGCTGTCTATGATCAGAAATTTTTCGATGCTAAAAAGTAGCATCACAAAAAATTATATATTTACTCAGAAAGTAAAGTGTAAGATAACACCTCATGTACCATCCTTTTTCCGTCAAAATTGCTAAACCCCGCCCCCTTATTACTCATCCCGCCCCCTATTTTCATTTCATTTTCCATTTTTGCCCTTCTCTCTAAAAAAATCTCTCTTAAATTTATTTTTTCCTTTGTTTCGAAAATGAGTGAAGGTAATGATTTTTACGAGTATCTTTTTACGTCGTCGTACAATAATTATGATACCGAACCTCGATTTGCAAACGAGTGGAATGCCCAACAACATTATCGTTATAGTCATGAATACGCTAATTATGCTTACGGCGAGGATAGCGGGTTTGATAAAGGGGACGATAATACGGGTCACGAAAATGACGAGGAGGAAGGGGTTAACACGGAAACCACTGAAACCACGGAGAACGAGGCCGGAAATGCGACGGTAAAATTCGATTTACGAATTTTTTTTTTTTAAGTCGACTTATGCTATCGTGTCAGATTCGCGTAATAAACATGGCCAAAACGTGTGAAATACACGAATTAGCCATGGCCAATTCGTGCAGATCACACGTTTTGGCCCAGGCCAATTCGTTCAGATCACACGTTTTGGCCCAGGCCCAGACGTGTGATCCACACAAATGGACCCAGGCCAAAACGTGTGATCTGCACGAATTGGCCCAGGCTAATTCGTGTATTTCACACGTTTTGGCCCAGGCCCATTCGTGTAATTAGGGTTTTTTTTTTTTTTTTTTTTTTTAAAAAAAAAAAATTGTAAGTCGTATTTTGTTTTTTAAAAAACAAAATGTATTTAATATATATAACTTTTAATGGAATTAATTAGGAAAATAAAGAAGGACCGACGGGGGATGGTGTGAATTACGGCGATTCTTTTATCTTCGTAAATCCATTTACAACGTTTGAGGAAGCATTTGATAAATGTAATGATGTTGCTTACGGATTGGGGTTTCATTTGTTAAAACACACGTATCACATGGAAAAGCGTCCCCCGTTCAAATTGATCACATGTGATCGGTATGGACCTTATAAAAGCAATGCCAAGAATCCGGAGAAACCGTTAAGGAAATCAGCTACAAAAAAAATTAGGTGTCGATTTGCATTGAAAGTGGTTAAAAGAGGTTTGGCAATGTGGGTAGTGGTTCCAAAATGTGGGTTTCACAATCACTCTTTTGGAGAGTTCCTTGAAGGTCATAGACGTAGAGCACAATTTAATGATGAACAAAAGGAATTTATTAAGCAACAGCGTAAGTCTCATGTCAAACCGGGGATGGTTAGAAATGCTTTCACACGTTTGTTTCCTGATCAACCGGCACCGCGCTTGAAACAAATATACAATGAAAATGCGAGACTTAGTGCAAAAGATAGAGACGGGAGGAATAGTGTGCAATATATGTTGCACTTGGCCAACGAAGCTGGATATATCCGTGATTTCATGGTAAATGAGGAAACAAGAGCTCTTGAACGTGTTTGGTTTGTTCATCCCGAGGCAGCCCAAATGTTTAAAGCATGGCCAAATGTGATTTTGATAGACTCTACGTATAAAACCAACAAATATGGGCTTATTTTGGTCCAATGTGTTGGTGTCACTCCCGTTGGCAAAAGTTTTTTAATAGGGTATGCATTGATAATAAGAGAATCCACCGATGGTTATACTTGGGTTTTGAGGAGGCTGGAATCTTTGTTGGAACCTTGTGTGAAACCGACGGTCATTGTCACTGATCACGAAGGCGGTCTACTTGCAGCACTTCCCCATGTATTTCCAACAACACCGCATTTCTTGTGTTTGTGGCATATTTACAATGCAGTTGAGACGAAAGCTACAAACTTGCGAAAAGATGGAACTTTTGGAAAACGTATAGCACATGGTGTTTGGAAGAAAGTGGTTGAAGCAAAAACGTTTGATGATTGTCAAAGGGAGTTTGGCGAGTTAAGGATAAAGTATGCTTATCAACCCGGACTTATCACTTATCTTGAAACTCAATGGTGGGTTAAAATTCATATGTTTGCCAAATGTTTCACTAATTTGGTGATTCATTTTGGTAACACATCTACATCTAGAGTTGAGTCCGCTCATGCGCAATTGAAGATGTGGTTAGGATCAGCTGAGCTTACCTTGGACAATTTGTGGAGACGGGCTGATGTTAAGATGTATGGTCAACACATTGAGATTCGAAGGACATTGGAAGATTCAATTAGCAAGACCGTTGTCTCTAGTTTGTTTCGTCGGGAACTATTTTCAATGTTGAGCGGAAGAGTATCAGCGACAGCTATTACGGAAATGGAAATAGAGTTTATTCGCGGTACTAATTTAGGTGATGATATGGAGGGAGAATGTGGATGTACTTTATGGAACACCCATAGATTGTTGTGTGCTTGTATGCTACATAATTTGTGGGTTCAGAACAAAAGAATCCACCCTGAAGATGTGCATGAATTTTGGTCAAGGTTGCCTTACACGAAATCTAGTCATCGTCGTTGTGACCGTAATGAAGTCATGGAGGAACTCTTCAATAAAATTCGAACATCCCACCAATCAGTCCAAAGAGATGTTATTGAGACGCTCTTCAGTAAGTTGTTTCCCGAGAACGAGGTTGTTGAACCCCCGGAAATTGTAGATATGCCTCGTGGCCGTCCAAGGAAGTCCAATACTCGTAATCAATCAGGTGTGGAGCATGCCAGACGTAGGTACAAGAGTACGTCAACGTCAACAAGTAACGATAATGGAGGTACATTCTAGTTTTACAATTTATTTATTTAGTTAATTTTCTGTTATTATTTTCTTTAGTTAATTTTCTGTTATTATTTTCTTTTAACTTAATGTTGTAAATAATTCAATGTAGGTGAAGGTCCTCCTCTTGAGATAAATTATAATCTTGTCAGTGACATCGAGGCTTTTGGATATAAGGACTTTGTACCGGTGCCGAACCAACATGGGTTTCTAGATGCTTTTGACCCTAGAGGCGATGGTCATTGTGGATTTCGAGTTGTCTCACATGCAAGAACAGGGGATGAGAAAAACTATCTACAAATGCGACGACTACTATTGCTAGAGTTGAAAAACCAAGTTTATGCGATCATTTACTATGGTGAACGTGACCAAGCTTGTAGACGAATCAAATGGGCTACATATGCACCGTGTCAGAAGCCTAATTGGATGGAAGACTTGGATTTATTTGGTTTTGCAACGGCTTTCAATTGGACAGTATGTTGCTTGAATATGTCATACTTCAATGGTGTACATTCATGGTTTGGGTGTTCCACGTACTTACCTCTACGGTCTACACCAGGTGCTCGAGCTCCGTATGGTATTTTGTGGATACTTCATACAGGTGATCATTGGGTTCGTGTACGCATGAATGACGAATGTGCCATGCCTCCTATACACAATTTATGGAAGCGTAATCGTTCTCTCGACATTGAGTATTATGAATTTATTTATAAGGACAGACTTGATTTCTGGTGGGATTATGTAAATAGGGGACTTTTGCGGGATCCTAGAACTAGTTAGTTTTGTATTTGGTTTGTAATTTAACAATTTATTTATCAAGAATTTGTTTTCATTTTTTGATCTTTCGATTTTATTGACAAATTCAAACGACCAAGTCCAACATAGTCTTAAAATAAACCAACAAACAAAGTTTAATAAAAAAATCCAACAAACAAAGTCAAAAAAAAAAAAACAACACACAAAGTCTCAAAACAATCCCAACAAACAAAGTCTAAAAACAGTCCAACAAACAAATAAAAAAAAACGTCAATTCCCGCCATCGGTACCACCAATCACGCCATCGGTACCACCATTCCCTCCATCGGTGCTACCACTGGCTCTCGCTCCATCGCTGCGACCACTGATTCTCGGAGTATCGGTGCGGCCACGTGTGCCTCTCCCTCTATCAGTGCGACCACGTGAGCTTCTCCCCCTATTAACAGCTGGCGGTCTACCGGCGTATGCTCGTATTTCTGGAAGCGAGGTCCTCATAAACTGCCTAAATTCTCCGGTCATTGCAGGGTCATCAACATCATCAAAATGTGAGAAACGGTGAATAAGCGACTGACGAACCTGCAAAGTAAAGGAATAGACAGTTATATTAAAATTGAAACACATTTATATGAATACACATTAATATCAAAATTACATATATATTAAACGTACCGTAGTCGGAAAGTGGGTCCTCGATATAGGCAGCTCACCGACATCACGGGGAACATTCATCACATAAGGATGCAAATGTGTACTAAACCACTCCATATACCCTTGCGTGTAAGCATGTGGTGGGTGAGCGGGCAATGAACGCCTATCCAAATGTACTCTGTGAATTTTCCAATTATTCCACACGTAGTCCAACATCGCACCGTCATATTGCACATCATATGCAATCGACTTAACTGGACGGTAAGCCCTGTCAGTGGGAGGCATGGGGGGCGGGATGGTCTGCATGTACCCAAATTGTCGAAGACATCTCCCAGGGTAGTATGGCTCAACAATATCGATAAATCTCAACAACCCCTGAAACGCGGTACTAGGGTGTTCAGTCTCGGGATTCTGAGGGTACGGTCTCCAAGCTACCGACTCTATAGACAACAAATCCAACTGCTCTCGGTATTTTACAAGTGCTCTATCCGCCTCAGCGCGTGGTACAGAACTGGTGTAGACCATGTTGAAGCCCTCGGAGTATCAGGACTGGTTACCAAGGTCGCCTTCGGCCTAAAACTGGGAAAGTACTCGAAGATCCACGACTGCAACAAGGTCAAACAACCACATAAACCCTTACAATCAGCCCTCGAAGAAATACCCAACTGCCTATATAGATAAGCCAATGTGCCGACACCCCAAGCATACTTACTAATGCTACGAACATCTATAAGCAACGGGAATATGTTTGCCCGAACCCTATCACTAGATTTGTCAACAAATAATGTCGAACTCAATAAGATCATCAAGTAACCCTGAACCTCAAAAGCCACTCCCCGCTTGCCCCCCGCAATTAACTCTTTCAAAGCTTTTTGTAAAATCAAATTGCCCTTGTATATCTTTGCATCATTACCTTGTTCCCACTGCTCTCCTAACTGAGCCTCAGTCATAGCCAACAACTCCGACATACCAAGCACGAGATGTGCCATATCAGCCTCGGGTATGCTACAAGAATCCCCATCAATACTAATCCTAAGGATCTCCGCAACATCGTGCAGCAGTATCGTCATCTCACCCCATGGCATGTGAAATGTGTTGGTATCCGGCTGCCACCTCTCAATAAATGCACACAACAACGGCATGTTCAAATTTTTATGCATAATGTCGGGCAAATGACTAAGATCTGATTCCGCAACTATCGCGCGAACCTCATCTGGCAAAATCCACTTACGGAGCTCAACTAATGATCTTTCTCTAGTGTATTTAGTCAACAAACCACGCTCAAAGCCACGCTGATTCCACATAACGTAAGAAATGTGTCCACCAAAACTCGGAATCACATCCGGTACTAAAGGACCCCCCTGTGATGGCCCCGTCAATATCCAGCTCGAATCTTTCCCCCTAGCCCTTACTTTCCTACGCGGTTCAACCCCCGAACTGCTAGACCCCGAAGCATAGCTCTCAAACCTACCCTGCGGCCCCCGTCTAACCCGAAAAACAGAAGTCGCCTCCACATTTGTCCCCTCAACATTACCCGCCTCCTCATTATCCCCCTCATCATTTCCTGACCCTTGATAATTTCGTTCCTCCTCCTCAAGTTCTCTCTCGAACTGTTGAAACTCCCCATCATAAAAATCGGGCTCATTTGGTATTTCTGATATTTCGATCGACCCAATACTAGTATCTCCAACCCTCACATTAACTTTTTTCCGACGATATGATGCATGAAGTTTAGACCTAAGGTCATCATTTTCCATCTGCATAATACAAATTATAATAGAAAAACTAAACATTTAATTACATAAAACAAAAAACATAATTACATTTGTAATTAATAAAAGTACGTAAATATATTATCAAACATTTAATTACATAACACAAAAAACTAAAAGTAAGTAAATATATATTACATAATAAAAATACGTAACTATAATTACATAATAAGACATTTTTAAAAAAAAAAAAACCAACCAACATTTAATTTGTAATTAATAAAAGTACGTAAATATATTATCAAACATTAAATTACATAATTCAAAAAAACTAAAAGTACGTAAATATATATTACATAGTAAAAATACGTAAATATAAATACATAATAAGACAATTTTTAAAATAATAAAAAAAAAAAAACCGGAAAAAACCGGCCCATTCGTGTGGATTACACGAATGGACCTGGGCCAATTCGTGTAATCTACACGTCTGGGCCGTGGCTCATTCGTGTGGATTACACGAATTGGCCCAGGTCCATTCGTGTAATCCACACGACTGATCCATGGCCCAGACGTGTAGATTACACGAATGGACCTAGGTCAATTCGTGTAATTCACACGAATGGACCAATTTCCGTTTTTTTTTTTTTTTTTTTTTGTAAATTCAACTATAACGATTAATACAAATTCAAAAATACGCAACCTAATGGGCTCTAATCGTCACATGCTTTCTAATCTACGTCAACCTATAAACTAATCTATACTAATTGAATAAAAAAAGAAGAAAGATTGAACATACCTTGTACAAATGAAAGAAGATTGAAAGGAAGATAAACAAGAGATGAGAAAGAAGTTTGATGTTTGAAAGGAAGAAAATAGAATGAGAAAGAAACGATTTTGAATATATAACGGTTTGAAACGGTTTTTTGAATTTTGAATAAAATTTTGAATAATGAAAATTGAAGCAATTTTGAATTTATAACGGTTTGAAACGGTTTTTTGAATTTTGAATAATTTCTAACGGAAAATTTATGACGATTTGAATTTTAAAATATTAAGACGGAAAATTTATGACGGTTTGAATTTTAAAATATTAAGACGGAAATAATATCCCACTTGATTATATGTTGGTCAATTAATGATAAAGGGCAAAGAAGTAATTATGGGGGCGAGATGAGTAAATTGGGGGCGGGATTTAGCAATGCCCTTTTCCGTGCCCTCCCCCAATTCCCTAAAATCTGGTTGTCATCAATTCATAGTAAGACAAGATTGTATTTCACGTAATTAAAATTGCACAAATTCTCATTTAAAACGGTGCAAGTCGGCTATTATCCGTCTTAAGCTTAAAACGGGTCATATACAAACCAAATCACGTCACTTTTTTCCTAAGCAATACCAAATTTTTTGTCTTTCTTTTCACCATGTGGTAATATTTGACTCGTTTTAAACTTACGATGGATAGTACCAAGACTTACGGTTGAAATTGCCTCCTAATTAACGAGGGCGGACAAATGATTGAAATCACATATTTCACAAAAATAATTAAAACCATGCTTGGTAATTAGAGGATTAGTTCAACATAAGTAGATTTTAAATGCCAGATATTAGTAGAAGGTTTGTCCAACATATTTTAATTAGCAAAATTAGTTTAGTGCTTGGAAATAAGCCGTAATAAATTGTTAGTTTTCTTTGATAAATGAAGTAATTTTCCTATTTTAGAATAGAGTATTTTGTCAAACACTACCTATAATTTAGGTCACTTTGTGAGGAGCTACCTTAAGTTTTATTTTTTGTCAAACACTATCTAAAGTTTAGATTTTTTTTGTTAAGCACTACCAAAGTCAATATTGATGCATGAAAATGTGAGAATAAACGATTTTAACTTGCCGATATCATAGTTTTGAGTTTATTTTTGCTAAAATATATGAACGCATAAACAAAGTTAGTAAATTCCATTATATTTTACGCAAAATTACTTCAATTATGACCGGCCTTGATTATCCATCAATATCGACATCCTAATGGTATAAGCCTATATTTTTAAAGAAGACGTTAATCATTAATACACTTTAGCAAAATAAGCATCAAGGCTATGATAACGGCCCCCTAAATCGCTTATTTGCACATTTTCATGCGGGAATAGTAATTTTGGTAGTGTTTGACAAAGGAGGTCTAAAATTTAGGTAGTGTTTGACAAAAATTAAAACTTTAGGTAGTTCCTCGCAAAGTGACCTAAATTGTAGGTAGTTTTTGACAAAATACCCTTTAGAATATGATAACCAATATGTTGGTGTAGGCAACCGGAAGATGATACGGTTACACTCGGTGTATAGAATCTTTTATACACCACCAATAAAAATTAAACATGTAGAGGAATCTATCTATTAGTAGATATGAAGGATAATATGAAAAGGTTTTAGAGGGAAAAAATTTCATGCTTGGAGGGAAGTGTGAGAAAGTTAGTAGGGAAAATATTATGAATTTTATTAATTTTGGCGTAATGATTAATAATATATTTACTATAGTTAAATATAAAATCATATCTTCACAAAATATTATCAATATCTTCTAAATTTCCACCCTAACTAATGTCAGTTTTCATATGATTTGATTAATAATGTCAATCTTATACTAATGTCAATTTTTGATTAATAATGTAGTTTTGTACAATTCGCTTAGAAATATAGAGTTTTTGACTAACTTAACTTCGTGCAATTCGATTAATAATGTCAATCTTGTACTTACGTCAATTTTTTTTATTAATAACGTAATGTTTGTATAATTCGGTTATTAACGATAATTTTTTTCGGAGTTCATTTTCGCAGCACATTTTACTCATTCTAGCTCTTTTTTATTAATAATGTAATGTGTATAATTCGATTGATTAAGTCAATTTAATTCATGTCATTAAAAACACTGAAAATCGTTACAATAATAGGAGTGAATAGTGAGGTGTCTCATAATTAAAATGATAAATGTATGAATGAGGCAACTCTAATTTATACTAAATAAAATTTTAAATAAATATAAGTAGCTACACGCGAGATCGAACCCCCTTCCACAGCTTTATGAAAAAGTGGATTACCCAATATATCTACGGGTTTGTCAGCTAAGTATCTACTATTAGATTTTTTTTTTCTAACGTCAATTCTTTTACTAATAATAACGTAAAATTTTTAATTCGATTAATAACATAAAACTCGGAACACGAAGATTCGTCGAGCCTAAAATTTGAAGCTTGAGCTTGGCTCGAAAAAAGCTCAAGCCCGGCTCAAGTTCGAATCTAACTCGTTTTGTCATTATATTATTTTAACTTACTCACCTTTTCAGTATAATTAAATATAAATATTTTTAAAAAAATAAGATTATAAAATAGTAAAAATATTTTTTGTATGAACAATTATTAATAACATCCTCATCTAAAAATATTGTTTGAATGAACAATATTATCCAACACCCTTATCCAAAAAACTTTGTTAATAATGTAAAACTTGGAGCACGAACAATTGTACAATTTGATTTGGAGCCTGAATGTTCAGATGATTATTCGATGAATAGTGTCAATGTTTTTCTAACATTTTATATTTAATAGCGTAATATTTGAATAATTCAATTAGTAACGCCGTTTTTTAACTAAAGTCAAATTATGATTAATAATAACGTAAGATTTGTATAATTAGATTAATAGCATAAAAATTGGAGCACGAAGATTTGTATGATCTTATTCGAGTTGGAGGACGACTATTTGTATGATCTGGTTGATGTCAATTTTTACTAACGTCAAGTTTTAATTACTGACGTAATAGTCGCATAATTCAATTAATAACGTCAATTTCTTCAACTAATTTCAATTTTTAAATAGTTCTCACGTCGTCAATGTTTGACTAATAAAGCAGTAATACTTGTACAACTAATAATGTAAAATTTGGAACGCGGAGATTTATTTTATTCTATTTGGAGCACGAATGTTCCTACGATTCATTCATCATAACAATGTTTTACTAATGTTAACTTCTATTAATAACGTAATATTTGTATCATTCGATTACTAAGGTCAATTTTTTCTTACTAACTTCAAATAATGACTAATGATAACGTGAGATTTGTATAACTCTATTAATGACGTAAAACTTGGAGCATGAACAATTGTTCGACTCGACTTGGAGCCTGAATATTCGAATGATTATTCGATAAATAGTGTCCATGTTTTTCAAACGTTTTATAAATAATAGCGTAATATTTGTATAATTCCATTAGTAACGTCATTTTTTTGACGTCAAATTATGATTAATAATAACGTAATATTTGTACAATTAGATTAATAATGTAAAAATTGGAGCACGAGGATTTGTATGATCTGATTCGAGTTGGACGACGAGTATTTGAATGATCCGATTAATGTCAATTTTTACTAACGTCAAGTTTTCATTAATGACGTAATAGCCGCATAATTTGATTAATAACGTCATTTTCTTCGAGCAATGTCAATTTTTAAATAGTTCTAATGTAAAAATTAGGGTTTTTTGCTTTTTACCACCTAATGTGTTCAAAATTTTACAAATTACCACCTATTGAGTCCATTTTTACAAATAACCACCTTAAATTGAGAAAAATCCTTACAATCCACACCTATTTTGCATTATCTTGACGGTTCTTGTTAATTATCGTCTCGGTTACGTTTTATCGTCAAACGATTATTTTAATTGACCAAATTACCCTTCATTTATCATTTATCACTCACTTCTCATTTATCAATTATCATCTATCCCATATTTATCAGTTTTACACTTTCCCCAAATTATAATTTCTGATGAACCCTAATTTCCTTATTCACTCAACCATCTTCCCCTTTACTTTGATTTTCTGTCAATTTGTTCTGCACATACTGCAATCGTGATTCAAATTAGTGAAATGTGTGAACTGGTAATCAAATGTATGTAAAGAATCATGCTTTCCTGTTATAAATTTTTTATTTTCATTTCTCTCTCTTGTCACGATTTTACGTGTAGGCACAAATATCACAATTTTCTGTCAATCTGCACTTAGTGCATCTCTTTCTCATATTTAGTTTTGTAGGCACAAATATCAAAATTTGATCGCTGTGAGTTATGTCAAGTATTACAAAATGAATAATAGTTAGTAATCCTATAGTTTATTTTGCAAAGTTAGTTTTAGGGATTCATGATTGAAGTTTGTAGGACCTTCCCATTTAGTTTGAAGGGAAAGTTTTTTACTAGAGTGGCTACTGCAAATAATCATAAAATTGTTTTAGGAGCCGATGGAGACGTGTGCTTGTTTCCAGAAACTTGAAGAAAAATGGGAATGCTTTAATGAAGTTCCATAGGATCGGAAAGACTTCATGTAGTTGAAGTTGCAGTAGTCGTCTACCTTGAATGTGCAGAACAAATTGACAGAAAATCAAAGTAAAGGGGAAGATGGTTGAGTGAATAAGGAAATTAGGGTTCATCAGAAATTATAATTTGGGAAAGTGTAAAACTGATAAATATGGGATAGATGATAGTTGATAAATGAGGAGTGAGTGATAAATGATAAATGAAGGGTAATTTGGTCAATTAAAATAATCGTTTGACAATAAAACGTAACCGAGACGATAATTAACAAGAACCGTCAAGATAATGCAAAATAGGTGTGGATTGTAAGGATTTTCCTCAATTTAAGGTGGTTATTTGTAAAAATGGACTCAATAGGTGGTAATTTGTAAAATTTCGAACACATTAGGTGGTAAAAAGCAAAAAACCCTAAAAATTAATTTGTTGATTAATAATATGTAAATTTTGACTAAAAAACAACTCAAATATAAAATCTAGCTTAAGAACTAGGCACATACTAATAATGTCGATATTCAAATTGTTTCGATTACCTTCGAACAAATAACGCCGAATATATTTATAACGTCAATTACGGTATATGTAGTGATTGGAATGCAAAGGCGACACACAAGGAGGACGAGGATGTTGTTCTCGGTGCACATGAAGAACACGTAGGCTATCGACGGCGTGAAGTTGTAGTGCGTCAGATTTAGCCTGATAGGAAATTCGCACCTACTACATATACGTACATATTCAAATGCTGTGAAGTACTGAGAAGAGGCGGGTGCGCCGGTGGGGATGAGGGTGCCCGGAAGCTCGTCGGCGATAGAAGTCGTGGTCGGCGGTATATTTAACGCAGGGGGAGTCAGTCATGGTGGTAGGGATTTGTCGGCGGCGGCGGCGGCGGTAGAATCACGCCAGTCATGATATTATAGGAAAGAAAAAAATGGAAAGAATAAGAAAATTGATTTAAGTAATATTTGCAAAATCTAGAAAAATAATACCCAAAATAATTTTTGAAAAATTTCAGTTTCAAATTTAAGTTTTAAAATTTGGCTCTCATAATATAACAAAATAGATTCTATCTCATTTGCCCACGGTTGCCATGTGTCATGACGTTACTTGCGGTGTATAGAAGATTCTATACACCGAGTGTAACCGTAGCTTTTTCGGTAGGGAACCTATTGTAAAACAAAATATTGACCTCAAATATACTATTTCTATATCGTGTTTACTAAACACTTAAATTGACATATTGATGGGTAAACATGTTAAAAGTCTTAGAGCATGTTTGGCCTAAATTTTTAAAAATGAGTTTCTATTTTTTGAGCTAAATTTTTTAAAAGGAGTTTTCAAAAACTAGATGCAACAAATTGGTTCTTCTATTTTTATGGGTAAAAAGAAACTTTTTAGCTACTGAGAATTTTTTTTTGAGCTTTTAAATTATTGTGGTGCTTGACCAAAAAGTATTTTTTAAGTCCAAAAACACTTTAAAAAGTTAGGCCAAACACACGCTTAATATGCCAATAAATCATCAATATGTTGTTTACCAAACGCTATTTTGAAATAAATATAGTTTGCTAATTAACCGATTGATCAACAAAGTGAATGATATAAATTATAAAATGATCTATATAACAATTGACAACTTAGAGCGCACACAAGAAGACCAAATCAAGGATACCAACATCGAAAGTTGCTACAATAAGGCCTTGTTCTTTTGGACTGAATTTTGCTGAACTTTTCTGAATTGAACATCGAAAGTTACCAAATCAAGGGTACCAACATCTTTTTTGTAATCATCAAATTTTCATTTAATCCTTTTCTTTTTCATCTCCATCTTTCTTGCCAAATATTTGTCCTAATAAATATAGCTGTACATTTAACCCAAAGATTAGTGTATGTTAAAAATTCTCGGATACTAAATATAAAATGACCATCAATTTAACTTGAAGGCATAAATAATAAATAAATGATACGGAGTATATAACTAGTTAATTTAACAATAAATAATGTGAAACGATATCACAATGTGATACAATCCTAATATATGAAAAGACAACTCATATATTTGCATTAAATGAATAGCTTATTTCACATATAAAAGTGAACCGTCTTACATGATTGTTTTATTTTATAAATCATATTAATTTTAATTAATACATCGTTAACAAGTCTAACATAAATAATTCTATACGGAGTATAAGTTAAGTTAAAGTTGTTGAACTTTTCTGAACTGAACTTATAGGAGCTGGACTTATAGAAGGTGAACTGAACTAAACTCAATTTTGCTGAACTTTTCTGAACTGAACTTATACGAGCTGAACTAATCAAACTTAAAGGGGGTAATTTTAGGGAAAATGGATTATACATCGGATGTACTATCTCAAACTAGTATGAATTTGAGTTTTTATGCATTTTTTTCGAGTTTTGTAAAGTTTATAAATTACATTTTAAATCTTATTTGTGATGTATTTTGAGTTTTATTATAACTTTTTTTGAGCTTAATGTTCAAATTAATGAACTCAAAAGCTTCATATTAAAATTCATAATTTTTAAATACTATAATCAAAAACTTTATTGTAAAGCTCAAAAACTACATTATCTGTGGTAGTACATCAGATGTACAATCCACTTACTGGTAATTTTAAGTCCAAAAGAACACGGCCTAACTATACTTAGCATAACTAACTAATTTTTTTTTTAACTTTTTTTTTTTGGGTATAAGCAATAAATATTTTTTGTGAGATGATTGTTATCTACCTTCTTCCTTCCACCTTCTCTTTTTACCTTCCCACAATTGATTAAGTTAATATATATTGTGATTTGTATTTACATCACATGAAAAGGAGTTGTACTTTGTAGGTTACAGAGTACTTCTTACTTATATAGCTACACTTGCCATAATGTCATTTCGATTAAGATACAATCCGACTCAAATTGAGTACGAATATTTTGTTACATTGTAAGTTGTCACAAATTCTCATTTGTGACGGCACTATCCGTCGCAAGCTTGCGACGGGCCGAATACATACTATATTGCACTGAAATGGGTCGGAGCATGTGCAAATGGATTAACAATAGCCTGCACTACCTACTCCCCTACCCCGTACTACATTACATACTTTATTACTAATTATTAGACTTTATTACTCTTACATTAAATGCTCCCACTTTCTTTTGCATGCAAAACAGTGACAATCTCTCACTCACCTCCATTCTTTTCTCACCCATACCTTCATCCATTCACCTCCATTCATTTCAGAAAATTTTACCATAAAAAAACCTCACAAAACCAAACCCTAATATCCCAACAATTTTTCTAAATAAAAAATGGCGGATGAAAATGTCAAGCCTAATACAGTGGCCGAGTTGGTTGTTGAAAATGATGACGGTATTGTATGGAATGATGATGATGGTGCCATAAGCGATGAAGTTTCTACGGAAATGACAATGAGTAAAGGTTTGTATGTTGTTTTGAATTTTAGGCAAAACTACTATTATTATTATAATTATAATTATTATTTTTCATGTTGTTATTGAGCCATTGTTGATGTTGTTGTTGTTGTTGAGTCATTGGTTTTGTTGTTGTTGTTGAGTCATTGTTGTTATATTTTCAGTTGTTGCGCCATTGTTGTTGTTGATGTTGTTGTAGTTTAGCCATTCTAGGAATACTACCATTGTTTCCCCTAATGTTTGTATTTTTGTTTCTAATGTACCCTTTCAAATGTCATTATATGTGGGCGTAATGTCAGCATATATCTTTTATATATATTGTCTTATGCAGATGACATGTTACCATTATTCCCCCTAATGTACACCCCTGGTAATTACCATGTCACCCTGTATCTTTTATATACATTGTCTTATGCAGATGACATGTTATCATTATTCACCATAATGTACCCCTGGTAATAACTATGTCACCCTGTATCTTTTATATATATTGTCTTATGCAGATGACATGTTACCATTATTTCCCCTAATGTACCCCTGGTAATAATAACCATGTCACCCTGTATCCTTTATATATATATTGTCTTATGCAGATGACATGTTACCATTATTCCCCCTAATGTACCCCTGATAATAGGTTATCCTAGAACAACAAAATGTTTGTATTTTTTGGTAGTAATGTTACCCTGTCAACTTTCACAGGTATAGATTATTCAAAGTCATTGGTAGGGATGAAAGCATCAAGATGGGAAGTTCTCTACGAGATGTATAAGATACATTCACAGGCTCTGGGTTTCAGTATTAGGAAAGTAACCTCCCGCAGGCTGAATGAGATTGGCACACCTGAAGTCGAGAGATACTTTGTATGCTCATGCGCACGACGAAAGGGAGAAGCCAATCCGATGCACGACGAAAGGGAGAAGCCAAAGGAAGAAAAGGAACGTCGGTAAGAACAAAAAAGCTCGAACAAGGAAAGACAACGTAACACAGAATGACGATGTTTACATCCCGATTCCGCGTCTACTGTGAATGTTGAAGAAATGGCAACATTATGATATTTTGCAAAGACATGGAACGCCCCCAGAAGTGAAACTTTTTGCTTACGTTAGTACCAGACTACTTGCAATGTAATATGCCTATTTTGGCATTATTTTGTGAACTACGATATTACATGGCCATCCATCTATAATTTTGTCAACATTATCATATTTGGACAACAATGTGAAAAGTGGTTATGTTTAGGTAATTGTCCACTAGGTGACCAATTAACGTACAATTGATGTTTTGCTAGACTTATGTTACCAATATATCAGCATTTTGTGACCAATATATCAACTAATGTTACCAATATAAATGGTTACATGATGTTATAGCAATGGTTACATGTTTGATGATGAGATGTTGTCATGTGGCTCACTTTGTTGCATGTTAGTGTCAACATTATCATATTTGGACAGGTGATGTTGTGCTAAACTTATATGTTACCAATATATCAGCATTTGTTACCAATATATCAGCTAATGTTACCAATATAAATGGTTACATAATAATGTTGTATCAATGGTTACATATAAATGGTTAACTTTATTACCAATATATCAGCTAATGTTACCAATATAAATGGTTACATGATGTTATAGCAATGGTTACATGTTTGATGATGAGATGTTGTCATGTGGTTCACTTTGTTGCATGTTAATGTCAACATTATCATATTAGGACAATTGATGTGTGCTAAACTTATGTTACCAATATATCAGCATTTGTTACCAATATATCAGTTAATGTTACCAATATATATGGTTACATAATGGTGTATCAATGGTTACATATTTTTACCAATATATCAGCATTTGTTACATATTTCACTTTATTGCATGGTAATGTCCACTTAATAAGTAAACAACTGACATATATATAATAAAGTTGGTCACATTCTAGTAGAATATACCATTAAAAACAAGTTGGTCGTCTTCTAAATAGTCATATTATAAAGACGATCAGTACGATGCAAAGGATCCAACAACAGTTTAAAGATTACATCCACCATTACAACTAACATAGAAATAACGACCATAGATCACAAGGCCATAGAACATGTCCAAAAAAAAGTCTAAGCATGAAACAACTAGTTCTTGTCAGCCCCTTTTTTTGCCCTCGTGCGGGTGGTCAACATGTTGCCCTTGGGTCGACCATCCTCACCGCTGGGACCGCCTAACTCCCCGAACCCAAGGTCAAATGACAGTGGCTTCACCATCTCAATGACAACCAACCTATCCAACTTCTGTCCAAGGGCGTGGAACTCCGCCAGGAAAACTGGATCTTTCAATGCTTGCGTGAAAGAACCCTGCAACTGGTTGCCTTCACCACCAAGAGCTGCCATCTCAATTCCATTTCCTGACCCTTCAGGCTCGTTTTCACCCGCCTCATGCCTTCCCAACTCCCATGTCATCACGTTATGCTTATGGGAGACCACCTCCATATTTCTCCTTGTCACCATCCAATTGCGCAGGCGAATCTACACATTGTACAAACAGAAACAGAAACTCACATGTTACCATATGCATGTGACTAGCACAACCCAAAGGAGTAACCAGAAGAAGAAAAACATGTAACCAGGGCAACAACAACAAAATGTTATCATTTCACAACAACATGTGTCCATTTCAGATATATACATTTAATATAACATTGGGAACAAATTATAACAATCATTCATGTAACTAGCACACTAGTAGAAAAAAGGCCATTGACATCGCCATGTTAACATCACTTTTTAGTAAAAACGATGTAAATATTCTAACCTTAGTTATTGACATCGGTTTTTTTTAAAAAGCGATGTAAATTTAAATATTTTTTTTATTTACATCGTCTACTAGCATCACATATTTGAAAATCGATGTTAATTTAATTTTGTTACATCGGGCTTTACTTGAACCGATGTCAATATATTTCCTTGATATTTAGATTACATCGGTTACTTAGAAAAACGATATTCCAAATATTAGAAATAATTAGAGAAAAAATACCTTCAGTCCCCACTCCCCTAGTCCCCCCATCAAACCCCTATATTCTCATACGTCGTCGCCCACTCCCCTCAAATCAATTCCCCAGTTTGCTTGTTCCGCCGCTTCTCAGACTCTCTCCTCCGACGACTCCATCGTCTCCGTCCACTGACCAGCATCTTCTGCCGTCCATCGAGCACCACCGTTGCCGGCCAATGCCGTCTATCACATCAGACAACAACCACGACGACGACGATGACGCTACCATACCTTACGGCACTGCCGACCGACGCCTTCTATCCACCATCGACCTTCGTGTCCTATCAATGATCTCTACCTTCCTCTCTCCGTTTAAAAGGTACTTATAAACCCTATCTTATTTGTCAATTTCTTGCGATTTAATGGCGAAATTCGAAGGACTTAGGAAATTGGAATGGCTATTTCTGAACCAAATGTTGCGATTTGGGGTTTTCAGGTACAATTTTTAACTAGCTTTACGTTTTGGCCTCACATTTAATGCATACTCTTATTTTGCTATGGGAGATACTGTTCCCGTCGACAGTGAGCTCGTACTGTCTTCCCTTGCTGTTATTGCTCCTATTCTCCGTGTTGCTAATGAAGCCGAGAGGGTTGCTTATCTATGTATCATATCTACTCTTACTCTATAATAACTTTGATTGCATTATACAATCCATTAAACCTCCCTCCTAACTACCTTTTTTTAATGATATTCTTTCAACCAGGCATTTGAGAAGGCTCATAAGACTTATCCAACCTCAAATGGCAGAGGTGTACGTCAATTTCAGACCTATTTGTTGCATAGGTTTGAGAAGGTCATTTCTAATCTCTTACATTTCGTATCTCTTTCTTTCTTGGGTGTCTCAAATGTAATCTTCAGCCTCAAAACTTGGTTTTCTACTCTCTCTGTCCCGGTCATTTGTTTACCATTTCTACTTTAGGGTGTCTTCAACTTTGTATGTAATATTGTTCAATGATTGTTGGCTGAATGATTTTTTAATGCTGTCAACTTTTCAAATTGAGATTAAGCCTCCTTCAATTAGAGTACGTGATAGGTGATATTGTAAATTTTCTGATGCTTTAAATGTTGTTTGGATACTTATTGATTGATTTTAAAGATTAAGCCTCCTTCAAACATAATTTGATCAGAATACTTTTGAGGAAGGGAACTAAACTTTAGGTGAATTTAAAGGACTCATTTGATTATAAAGATGGAAGGGAAGTTATGCAATTGTGACTTGTGAGATGCTAAGTATGTGTATTAGCGATATTTGTATTCAGGTTATATGGAGTTGTTATCAACTGTAGTTGTGGTGATTGTACTTTGATTGTTTGTGTACGTTTTCAACTACAGAGTAATATTTATTTCTTGGAGTTATAATATATTTAAATTTTCTTGAATGTTCTCTCATTTTTTTGAAGAAAGTGTCAACTTCACACCGCATGTGGAACGCCAAACAACGTCCCCAAGGTACTCACTTTTGATTTTCGCAATGACATTGCTGGAAATGTTTTCCCCAAATACGTTTTGACACTCTCCCTCTATCTTTAGGCTTCCTTTCCTTGATATAATACGGTTGAAACCTGTATCAAGGAATTCTTTTAAGCTTATTTTGGATCTCATGGTACCAGCCTTAAGAGACTTTTCAGTAATGAGCCTGTTTGTTCTCGTATAATCAATTTTATAGCATCTTATAATCTATAATAGTAGCTTTATGCTGAGCTAACATGGTTTGGGTTAGAGCCTGTTACAAGATGGGTCCATATATTTTCGTTATCTCCATATTTTTATGTTGCAAGTGTAATGAACAATGTTTGATTTTTATTCTAACACTTTCCCGTCACATATTTTATAATTTGGAATTAAGTAGTTTAGAAGAGTTGAGCTCCTGAGTTGGAGAAGAAAGGTATTCATATTTCTTAGCAAAGTAATTTCAGCCAATATAAGAGTTGCAACATAGAAGGTTTTTTTGTTGATAAAAGTTGTGAAGCCACATTCTTCTCTTCTCTCCTTACTGGTTTTTTTCCTTATTCTTTCTTGCCATGTTTCTTTTATATTAATAAAAAGTGTGACGCCATTGTATATAAGTTTCATGTGATGTGAGAAAGGTGATGAACAAGCTTCAAACGGTAGTACCTACATGTTTTTGTTATTGGTGGTGATGTTTGTATTTTGTTGTCGCAATTTTTTTAGTTTCTGTGCTGGTGGTAGTTAACTTCTTATTGTCATTGTGTACACGGCTGGTCCTAGCAGTGTTATTGTTTCTCGTGGCTGTTGTTGGCTTGATTGGCGCTGCTTGTTCTCTGCGTCTAGCTGTTGTCTGCTGCCTCATCCAGCTGCTGCACATCGTCTGTTGACTACTGCTGACAGGTGTAGGCTGTTGCTGCTGCCTAAGAATTTATTGATGTGTAAAATGAAGTCTAGTGATGCTTTGTGGATCATGACAATATTTAATAACCGTAGCCAAAAGTCACTTTAGGCTACGGTTCCTAACCGTAGCCGTAAGTACTTGATCTAAGGCAACGCCTCGATTTACTACGGTTGAGGAACCGTAGCTAAAAGGCTTTTTTAACCGTAGCCAAAAGTCATTTTTGTACTAGTGTTTGATCATTGCCGTTAGGAATCCATTATTGGATCATAAGATGGGTTCATTAAGATTTCCATTATATCCTTTACTTCACTCTTTTTCATATTCCATTTCTTTCTTTCAATCAATTAAAGTTGTCAAGTTGACGTTTTTTTCCTATTTTGTAATATGGGTTTTGTTTTCCTCAGGTTGTGCTACCAGAATTGGTGCGCGAGAAGCATATTTCATGGCTAAAGAATTTGGTATGTATTATTTAACTCGTCTTAAGCTTAAGACGGATATTGGCCGTCTTAAATGAGAATTTATGCATTTTTTGTAAGGTGTTAGCATTCATGTGGTTTTTTTCCCTTCAACAGGATTTGGGGTTTTAATATTTTTTCGTATTTACTCTCGTGCCTAAACGGTTTCGCCTGATGACTCGAGTGAGCCGACTCCAAATCATTTTTGGAACTAAGGCTAGTAGATGTCTTTTTGGTTGATAGGTTAGTAAAAATCTTTTGAAGTATTGGTATTTCAGCTTATTTTACTCAATTGTTTTTTTGCGAACTTTGATGATTGCAGCTTATTTTTACTTATTTTTACTTACGAATGTCGTTCAATAAATATGCCAAGTGATAACCACATTTTGTGAACTTACCCAAATCAAACATAATAAAAAAAATGGTCACATTTTGAAAATTTGCTTACAGCACCCAAAAATGGGAATTCAATCCACTTGGGTAATTTTATGGTTACTAAGCTACACTCCAGAATATAGCAACAATAGCTATGCAATTTTGGAACGGGGTTGAACATTCCTGTCAGGGGATGTACATTCTTCAATATAACTGTTATCTTAATATATCTAGTTGATAGTGTTGTATATGCTCCTTTTACGAACTGCTAATTGTGACCATTGGTTTTAAATTACACTAGTTTTTCCTATCTGATGATATTATGCTGTCAATAATAGTTTTCTCTTATCACATTAATGATGTATCACACATCATTTAAGCAGTCGCGGGTAAATGGTGATGCTGTTATGTCTTATTTTTGCTAAGTAATGTGCTGAACCCTATAATACTGTTGAAAGATTTGACGGAGTAACTGTTTGCATTAGCAGTGTATTTTACTCTCAATGGTTACAAATGATGTCACTTTCATTCTCTCTCGTGAAGTTGTCTGTTTATTTATTGATAGAGCCTGGAAATCCACTAGCACAGCTAACTCATATTCAAAATTCATAATGTGATGGTTACAAATGATATCTCTTTCATTCTCTCTCATCAATTTGCATGTTTATTGTTACACTCAGGAAATGCAGCAACACAACCAACTCTTATTCAAGATTAATTTTCAGTTTAAGATTTAGGCTTTGCCTCGGAGATACTTGTAGCACTGAACAAATGAACGAAGTTCGAGACTTGTGGTCGCTTATTGGGTAAAAAATATCTAATGTGTGTAATAGGTTTAGATTCATAGAAATTGTAATTCAATACATTTAACATGTTATGTCGTAGGAGCTTGTAGTGTATTAAACTACTTTGATGAATAGATGGATTGTAATTTGATATTTTTTGGTATAATATATGGTTATATTTGAATTGTTGTAAACCGTGAGATTGCTTGGTTATTGTTTGTACTGTTGGAAGCTGGTGCTGCTGAATTTTATGAAACATTTAATTGCGTATTATAGAATCCGGATTGCCCAATAAATTGTAGTATCTACAATAATTATAGAAAAGAACCGATGTTAATGTTAATGCATGTTAATATAAGTTACATCGGTTACTAGGTAAAACCGATGTCAATAGCATTTAAAATACGTCGGTTTTAGTCATAATTGATGTAAATAAGATCATATTTACATCGGTTTTGATCCAAAATCGATGTAATTAGCATGTAAATACATCGGTTTGTCATAACTGATGTAAATAAGGGTATATTTACATCGGTTGTGTACAAAAATTGATGTAATTTAGACGCTATTAACATCGGTTTTACCAACTAATAGATGTAATAATATGTCATTAACATCGGTTTTACATAATAAGCGATGTAAATATATGTCATTAACATCGGTTGTACAACCGATGTTTTTGCTATAAATGCTATAAACAACGCCCCTAGAAACATCGCCAAAAACCGATGTAAATAGACCTAAAAAATCGATGTCAATGGCACTTTTTCTACTAGTGACAACACATACATATAACCAGAAGAACACCAACATGTAACCACAACAACAACTACAACATGTAACCACAACAACAACTACAACATGATATCATTTTGACAACAACATGTGTCATTCTCAGATGATAACATTTAACGTAATATTGGGAACACATGATAATAATCTTCATGTATCCAGAGCAATAAGAACATAACCACACATAGATAGGTTAAGTGGTAACATTTTACTACAACATGTATTCATTTCAGATATATATATTTAATATAATATTGAGAACAATTTTTAACAATCATTCATGTAACTACTTCAACAAACACATGTAACTAGAAGAACACCAACATGTAACCACAATAATTACTAAGAACAACTACAACATGTTATAATTTCAATAACAACATTTGTCCATTTTGGAGGGAACATTTAATGTAATACTGAGAACACGTGACAATATTTAAATGAGCATATTGTCCTAAATTAGCAATATTATTTCAAAACTAAAAAAATGAGCATTACTGAACTTACGTCATGGTAGGTGGAACGGAGCTCTTCATCATTCATCATCCTGCACTCTTTGATTGTGACGTCTTGCCGTTTCTCACCACTTTGATAGAGAAAAGGACGATACAAACGAATATACATATTAAAAACCACCAAATAAGAGGAAAAAAACGGAAAAATAAAATAAAATTGAATTACAAATCAAAACTATGATACCTTCTTCAACTGCATGTGCGTCTTTAGTTGTCCTCTTAGGTGACACCTTATTGGCTGCAGTTTTAATTCTCATGTTACTAAATATGGTTCGAATGTTTGGTGTTTAAGGGGTGTTTGTGACCAGTTTTAATACTTGATTTTGTAATTTTAAGAGAGAGAAAGAGGAGATGATTTAAATGTGGATCTGAAAGAGAATGAATGTGGATGTGAGAGGGAGAGTGAATGGTGAGAGGTAGAGTGAATGTGGAAAAAGAGTCTGTTGAGTGGAAAAAGAAACGTAAAAAGAAATGGTTGGGTGGCCTAGGGAAGACAAAACAAATAATAATAAAATTAGACTAGTCAATTCGTGCAGTCCTATGTCTAATCAGTTTCTCACCCACATTTGAATATGATCGACCCACTTTTATCAAATATGCAACTATTCGCCCCGTCGCAAGCTTGTGACGGATACCATCCGTCACAAGCAAGACTAATTGGTAAGTTGTAACCAACCTTGTATGTTCGGTCAAAGCATTAATGGCTAACAATTCATTTTCTTAGACAACGTAGGATAAAAACATTATGTATCAGATGTATTACCTTATATTTTTTTAGTTTTTGAGTTTATATTTTTTTTTATTATTTAAAACTTAAGTTATATAATACTCCCTCCTAGTCACTCATTTCTTTCCCTTTCCCTTTTACACAAAAATTAAGAAAATGAATTTGGATCACACAAAACACACTACCCCACATACAAATGAATTTAGACCACACAAAACACACAACCCCACATCCAAAAAGGTAAAGAGGGAAGAAAACCCGACTTACCCAATAAGGAAAGAGGGAAGAAATGATCGACTAGGAGGGAGTAATTTTTTGATGACGAAATTCAAACTTAATTGAATTTATAAGTATAATTTTAGAGCAATGTTGTATTTTTTAAGCTTAATCTTTAAGTTAACAAGCTCAAAACCTTTATATTAAAAACTCATGCATATTCTTTAAAATAAAACTCGAAAAGTTTTTTTATAAAACTCAAAAAGTACACAATCGGGTGTATTATATCTGATGTATAATCTATAAACTGGACAATATAGCCCATCGTGAAGATGTCAAATAGTTTAAGAGCAAGAGACTAATAGCTCAAGTGATCATATGAGTTATCTCACAATCATACGAGTATAAAGGTAAAATTAGGTAATACGTAAAAAAAATCATGTTAAATAAATGATCGAGGACATGTGGTTTAAATAATTTCCCCTATCCAAAACTAACAATCATAAGAGTATAAAGGTAGTCGATATACCACATTTCATTCGCTAGTATTCACTGAAACAGTGGTATTAATCTTAACATTAAAATATGTCAAATATCTTCTCATATGTATATATAAATAAGAATTTACTTTTCATTTACTTTATATAAGAATTTGTTCACAATCATAACTTACCGAGATTAAAGCGTGGAACTTTGAGTAAATCACTTACGGAGTATTTTTATTTTGATTCAAAATTTGAACATTCCTGTTTATTCTTTGAATTGCATGTAAGTAAGTAAGTAAGTGACACATAATTGTTGACATAAACTTGACTAGTTTTTAATTATGTGGGAACGTAATGATACACTATTAATGGATGGAAATTCAACATTATTGCAATAATTCCAATAATAGATCGAGTACTATGTTATTATGTTAACGTAATAATGTGTGTATGTACTTTCCCCATAGTTTAGAGTTTTAATTAGACAATCTAAAGCATTAACCTAATCTATATAACCACGGTTTTTCTTAGAAAACCGATATAACAAAGGCGATGCTTATTAAACTTAATCCGTCATTGATCATTGATCATACACATTATTGTTGTTATATCGAGCGAACACTTCGATCGTTCTTAAAGCATCAAGACGGTTCATCAACCATTTAAAACATTGTTGTTATTGAGTGACCACTTTATCGCTCTTTGCACTTCAGGTCTAAACATTTGAATAAATTATACGAGAAAAAATAAAAATAAGTGTTGCACTCTTCATTATAAACGTACTATTATTCAGTAAGTGGATTGTACCTTTGATGTACTACCACATAGAATATAGTTTTTGAGCTTTACAATAAAGTTTTTGAGTATAGTATAGTTTTACTATAAAGTTTTTGAGTTTATTAATTTGAACATTAAGCTCAAAAAAATTACAGTAATACTCAAAAAACATTATATATATAAGATATAAAATTTAATTTATAAACTTTAAAAAGCTCGAAAAAAATGCACAACAACTCAAAATCATACTCCCTCCGTCCCGGTCATTTGTTTACCTTTGCTTTTGGCACAATTATTAAGAAAAGGTAGGGGACCATTTGTAGTGGTCCTTGGTGGATGACAAGTGGACAATAGTCTCAGAGACACCCTAAAATGGAAATGGTAAACAAATGACCGGGACGGAGGGAGTACTACTTTAAGGTAGTACCTCCGATGTATAATCTTTTTTCTCACTATTATTAACCTTTCAAATACTTCATAGCAATTTTTCATAGATTTCAATTCGTGTTTCAAATTTAGGCAATTATCTGCGTAATGATACAAAATAAGGCATGTATAGATAGGCGTACAACATCTTCAAAATAATCTAAATAGATAATTTTTATTCCACACAAACCATTAATTACAAGCATAAACTAATTATGCAACTACATATTCATAAATAAAATTCATAATCTATACTAAACTCTCTAGAACTATTAAAACTATCATGGATTAACTATTATTACGAATCCGAATCCGAATCCGTCAATGAAAAGGACCGTTGGAATCGAGTTGCCTACATAACGCAAAATAAGACAGAAGAAGTACTCGATCTTTAGCACCGGTACGATGATTCTGATTATGCTTACAAAAATACTTAAGTTGTTCAAGTGTGCAACACCCTAGTAATTGCCCTAGCAATAAAAACAACCAATTGATACGTCTCTTCTTCTCGGCAATCAGAGGCTTGCAACTTTTCCGTTCACCACAAAACTTACACGTTGGTAACACGGGTTTCATCCACGGCTTTGGTGCCCTATCCGACATCCCACGCATACCATCTTGACCCACAATAAACATCACCAATTCACTAAACTTTTCTCGGAGATTATATTCAATTACAAACATTTTCTCGCATTTCTTGCATTGAACATCTCCTGTTATAGTCGTAATTCCTTGGCTTACAAGGTAATCCAATGAATGGACCGTAGCACGTTTGTCTGTTGCCCATACAAACGGGGGTGTAATCGGGTCAGTCTTCAATGGTGGCCTGGTACCTCTACTGCTTCCTCTACCATCAGATTTTGATGTTCGTCGACCACGACCACTCGAGCCACCACTCGAGCCACTTGCCTGTAGCGGTTCCAGTAGCGGTGGTTGAAGTGAAGGCTGCATGGGATTACTACTCAACATAGATGATGTAGATGAAAGAGACAGATTTAGATCTACATCAAACCCTAGTAGGGTTTTCTTATAAGGAGTATGAATTTTTCTAGGGTTTTCATCAACAAAACTTTGAATTTCTTCTTGACTTGATAATTTCCTCTTTCTTACTAACTCATTTTCCAAGATTTTTTGCTTTTGCTTTTCTTCCATGATTATTAACAAACACTTGAATGTCGGGATAGTTTTTTTGTTGGGTTGTTAGGATAGATTCAATTATTCATGCATGTATGAAGGAAGATAGGATCTTTTTATAGATGTTATTAACTTATTATTGTTCAGCATTTTGACCATGTATGGACTCTTAAACGACAAATTATAATTATAATAATATGGAGATTAAATTTCAATATATGATGTGATTACACGAATTTGCCCTATTATTTAATATAACTCCTCGTATTTGATGAGTGGTCTAGGGATGAGTAATTTGCCCGTAAATTTGATCAAAAGTGATATCAAACCCAATTTTGATTTTCAACAAAAATTGCATAATTAAATAGTTATATATCTAGGTTGACCGTAGCTAAAAAATTATTACAATTTTTAAAAAATGTAAATAATTTATTAACATATTTTTTTGAACATATTTATTGCTTTGTTCAAATTCTAATAGAATCTATATATACATATGAGAATACTTTTTTAAAAAAATCAATTTTTTTGTAATTTTTACAGCTAATTTTGATGAAATGTAAAATAAAGCGCATAATTTAATAGAATCTATTTGTCATTTTAATTAGTGGATACTCTCTGTTGGAACCATTTGTCATTTTAATTAGTGATAACAAGTAAACAATAGTCGGAGATCAAATTACTTAGAAAACCTCCATAATATAAGAAAGGTAAACAAATAATTCAGACATTATATTCTAAAATAAAAATCTAGACAAATAACCGAGACGGAGGGAGTAGATTCTAATCATATTCACTAGTTGTAGATACCTTGTTTCTACACCTTCCGCCAACCACTCAGTGATGATTGTGTCACATGTTTGGTACGCGAAACGATTTATGATAATTCGTAAGTTTATCATCAAGTGATAGCTCAAACACTTGTTTCTACCCCTTGGTCGTCATCTACGCACCGGTACAGTCGTTTTGACAGTCATTAGAGTTCATTTGGAGTCCGCGTCGAAACCGCTTCATTTTCTATAAACCGTCTTAAAACTCTGAGTCGGAACGCTCGAGAATATTCTGGATATTTTATTAATATTTCAAATTCTATCTTTTTTGATAAAATATATCTCATATCTTTTAAAAGAAAAGTATAGATCTACCACAATCTTCTTCCGCGGTAGGAAACCTCCGGGGAACAGGTGCAGCATCTGTTGCGCCTCCTCGAAGAGGCCGGTGCATCATCTGCTACGCCTCTTCCCGAGCTGTTTTCTCTGTTTTCAGAATATTTTCTAGATTTCTTTCTTAGTTCGAGTTATCAAAACTCTTACTATTTTTCCCTGTAAAAGGAGAGTTTCGCTCTCACTTTAAAGGCACGCGAGTGTTCCGCCTTTTATCTTCTCTCTTTATTTGAATTATAAACCTTGCTCTAAGCATTTTGACATACGTGCTTGATCAATCGACCACGTAAGCTAAGGTCCTTCTGGGTACCTGTCTCGTTTTGCATGACCAACCAATTTAACTTGACCACTACACTTAATAATCAATCAATCATTCAGCCGATTTTTAATTTCGATCGTCCTCTAACGAGGGCACTTTCTTTACATTCGAGTCGAGTTATCACTAAAACGCAACTTAGTTAATCTCGTTTTGTCAAACATGTAAGTCTGAGGGTGTAATAATCCCATCGTATTTTATTTTGTACTTTATTTAATTCATGTAAGATTCATGTCGGATTTATGTCAAACCTTTTTAAAACCCTTTTTTAATAGTTTTATTTAAATCACCTTTTTCATATTTAGATAGTTTGTTTTTTATCCCTAATAATTCAATATTAGCAAGTTTTTGTCATCATTAGATCAAGATCGTGTATTTAGAGGTTAGATCTGTTCATATCTAGTATTTGAATTCGTCATTGATATAATTTAGTGCAAATTAATCTATTAAATTATCTTTATTCGGCTTATAGATCGATAATAAACCATAAAATCACCAATGAACACTAACTGATCGCGCTTCTGGCTTCACAGACAGAACCCACCTCTAGAACAGACGCACCAGGTGATGCGCCTCTTCCAGTACGCATCAGGTGTTGCGCCTGTCCTGGGTTGGATTCTGCCTCCGATCTTCCTTTGTCGTCTCGACGTTGTTTAATTACGTATTTAATCAACTATTAACCCTAATATCACTGCTAATCCGTCTTTTAATCTTTTATTCTTTTCTTTTTTCTTTCAAATCTTTGTTTTGGATATATTTTTGACATAGATCACGTAATCCACTGTATTGATTGATTTTCTTTGTCTTTCACATGAAATCAATTCTAACTCCAATTTCGATCTAATTGAATGTTAAACTACATGTTCACCGACATAATTTAACTCACATGCTAGGATTAAGACGTTGGATGTTGCATTGCACGCATATAACCGACAACATATCAAATACAAAACAGTTTCCCTAATCATTAGTAGAGGCCGCTATCGAGGCGGGCAGGATTAGGTGTTCGATTAAAGAAGTTCCTAATACGTACGACCCTCGCCCCTTACTCTAGATCTCTGTGAACATTCTGTGTTCATTGGCATCCACGAGAGTCATTCTAGACATAGAATGCTAATGGTAACGAGTTCTTAGTGTTCATGTCATTGTTTTCTGTCTTGACATGACATGAGCTGGTATTTGAACGGTTCCAACTTCCCACAAAAGTTGGTGGTGACTACACAAATGCGTATTTCTACGTTTGTCCCTTTTCAAGCGCGCCCGACCATTGTTCCTCACACCACAGCCTTGCACGTGGCCGTGAATCCGTGTATCACACTTGTTACCGTACCTATAATAATAATAATAATAATAATAATAATAATAATAATAATAATAATAATAATAATAATAATTACCCTAATTTTCTTCTTTTCACTGCAATTTTGATCTTCTTCTTCACTTTTTTGTTTTCCTTTCATGGCTAGACCTAGAGGTAGAGGCCGTGGGCGTCCTGTGTTGCATCAGGGAGCTGCGTCGGCTTTGGAGGATGGTTCTAATGAGGTTATTGGTGAGATTTCTCGTACTCCATTTGTGATGAATGATTTGATTTCTTCTGCTATTCGTAATCATAGTCGTAATTCGACTTACAAATCGGTTATTAATTCATTAAGGGAGTCTGGGGATGTTTTGATTGAGGAGATTGAGCCTTCTTTATCTATTCCTCCTCCTGTTCCTCCTGTTCCTCTTGTTGAGCCTATTTTAGGTGCGCAAGTGTCTATTCCAGGTACTGGGGATCCTGCTCCTGCTTGGAATAAGGTGACTAAACCTAAGGTGGGCACGAGTTTGCATTTTTGTGAGCATAGTGCTGGGTCGGATGAAATTGATATTTGTGAGGATGATATTGAGGAGGAGTTGCGTTTCTGGGAGTTCACTCTTATGGGTAATGTCTTGGGTGCTCGTCCAACTGTAGCACAATTGCAGGCTTTTGTGACTAAGAGTTGGAATCATGTTTCTCTTCCTACTGTTCAATACTTTCGGAGAGGATGGTTCTCTTTTCGCTTCACAAACCTACAGGATATGGAGGAGGTGCTCAAAGGGGGGCCATGGGTTTTGGGAGCCAATTCTTTAATTTTGAAGAAATGGTCACCAAATTTCTCTATGGAAATGGATAAAATTTCTGTTGTTCCTATCTGGATTTTGTTTCCTGAATTAGACCCTTTCTTATGGTCTGATGTTGTGCTGAGTAAGCTTGCAAGTAAGGTGGGGAAGCCTTTATATGCTGATACAACTACTACTTGTAAGGCTCGTTTGTCTTTTGCTAGAGTTTTAGTTGAGGCTGATCTTTCTGCTGAGTTGCCTGATCAGATAATTGTTAATACTCCTTTCCATGGTCAGCTTGTGCAGAAGGTTGTCTATGAATGGCGGCCTTTCTATTGTGGTTGTTGTGGCAAATTGGGGCATACAGAAAATTTTTGTAGGCTTAACAAGCCTAAGAATACTACTTCTGTTTGGAAACCTAAAACTGTTCAGACTGAGGTGGTTGCTACTGATCCAACCCCTGATCTTCTTCAGGTGAGACTTGTTTCACCTAGCAAGGGATCTGGTGTTGACAAGGCTAAGGATAGGATGTCTAGTGCAAGTCTAGACAAACCTAGAGGTAATGAAATGCCTGGTGACACTCCTTCTGCTGGTATTGTGGTGCTGAATAGATTCTCTATTTTGGATGCTGATAGTAGAGTCACTGATGTTCTATCTGAAGAATTGGGTATTGGTGGAATGATTGATCCTGCACCCCCAGATAAAAATGAGGATAGCAGCATGGAACATTAGAGGCTTTAATGATAGCCTTAAGCATGTGGAGGTTAGGAATTTTCTACATGTTAATAAAGTGGATATTTTTGGACTTGTGGAAACTCATGTTAAGAGTCACAAGGAAAGTAGTATTATGAATAAATTTCTTAATTATACTATTCTTAGTAATAAGTCTCATGGTAGGGTTTGGTTATTCTTTAATCCTTCTACTGTGGTTATTTCTAATGTCTTTCTCCATGAGCAGTTGATTCACTGTGATGCTTATTTTAAAGCTACAAATGTGAAGGTTTCTGTTACTGTGGTCTATGGTATGAATGATGCTTTTGATAGATCTAGATTGTGGGATGCTTTGATTGCTCTCTCTACTTCTGTCTCTCCTTGGGTTGTTCTTGGTGATTTCAATGTGGTCAGGAACTTAGCTGAAAGGGATGGTCCTAACCCTCCTTCTCTCAGTGCCATTTTTGAATTTAATTCTTGTTTGGCTCAGTGTTTCTTAGATGATATGCATAGCATAGGGTCTGAATTCACTTGGTCTAATAAACAAGGTTCTGAGACTAGGACTTGGGCAAGACTGGATAGAGTCTTGATTAATTCAGCCTGGTTATCTATTTGGCCTGCTTCTTATGCTGCTTGTCTGCCCCCTGGTATTTCTGATCACTCCCCTTTGCTGGTTAACATGGTTGATGGGATTCTTGCTCAGAAGAGATTTAGTTTTCTTAATGTTTGGATTGGTTATCCTGATTATATGGAGCTTGTCAAAGATGCTTGGCAGACTCCTTGTTATGGTACTCCAATGTTTCAGTTATTCTTTAAGCTTAAGGCTGCTAAGAATGCTCTCAAAAGCCTTCACAAGAGGGAATTTTATGACATTTCTGTGCGGGCTAAAGCTGCTAAGAAGGATCTGGAGGTTTGTCAGAGTTGTTTGCAGAGCAATTTGTTTGATCCTCATCTAATTGAGCAGGAGAAAATTTTAACTGGTAAGTATAAGGAGCTTAGTAGGTTGGAGATTGATATGCTTTTTCAAAGAGCCAAAGTCACCAATATTAGGAAAGGGGATTGTTCTTCTAGCTATTTCTTCTCTAAAATAGCTAAAAGAAAGCACCAAAGCACTATATGGGTTATTAAGGATAAGGATGGTAAGGATAGATATGGGATTGATGAGGTTAACTTGGCTTTTGTGGACTACTACACTGATTTGTTAGGCAGGAAAGCTGATGTTGTTCCTATTGCTGAGGCTGTGTTCCAGGATGGTCCTTGTGTCTCTGTTGATGATGGAGTTTTACTTGATGCTCCAATTACTAGGCTGGAGATTAAGAAAGCTTTATTTAGTATTGGTTCTAATAAGAGTCCTGGCCAAGATGGTTTCTCTTCTGAGTTTTTCAAAACAGCTTGGGCAATCATAAGTGAGCAATTTTGTGCTGCTATTGAGGAATATTTCAGGAAGGGGAGAATGATGAGGAAGGTAAATGTAACCCTCCTTGCATTGGTTCCTAAAAAAACTGTTTCTAACACTGTCCAAGACTATAGGCCCATTGCTTGTTGTTCTGTTATTTATAAGACTATTAGCAAGATCTTGGCTAATAGGTTGAAGGGTGTTCTTCCTGGCATTGTGGGAAATGAGCAGGCTGCTTTTATTAAAGATAGAAATATCTTTGAAAATATCATGTTGTCTCAGAATCTCATCAAGAACTATAATCAAGGTGGTGTCACTCCTAGATGCTTAATTAAAGTTGACATTAGGAAGGCTTTTGATTCTATTCAGTGGGATTTTATTGAGAATATGCTTACTGGTTTGAATTTTCCTAAGAGATTTGCTAGCTGGGTTCTAGGCTGCATTACATCTCCTTGGTTTTCTTTGAAGATTAATGGGCACATTTGTGGGTTTTTTCCTGGTAAAGCTGGAGTTAGACAGGGGGACCCTATATCTCCCTATATTTTTGTTCTGGGCATGGAAATCCTCTCTAGGCATTTAAGGAAGATTTACCTTCTCCATCAGGTTTCTTTTCATCCTAAATGTGCTAAGTTGAGACTAAATCATTTGATTTTTGCTGATGATCTTATGATTTTTGTGAGAGGAGATGTTCCTTCTGTTGCTGCTGCTGCTAAAAGGTTAACTGACTTTGCTCTTTGTTCTGGATTGGTTGCAAATCCTACAAAGACTAGTATTTACTATGGAGGGGTTAAAAGGGCTGTTAAGGAGCAGATTAATTCTTTAACTGGGTACACTGAAGATGTCTTTCCCTTTCGTTATCTGGGTATCACCCTGAATCCAGGGCGTTTATCTTCTAGCATGTTTCATATCATGATGGATAAAATTCAGAGTGCTATTCATCACTGGTCAGGTACTTTCCTGTCATATGCTGGAAAATTACAACTTATTAATTCTGTTGTTTTTGGTCTGGAAAATTATTGGTGCTCTGTGCTGCTTTTGCCTAAATATGTTATTAATATGGTTAATAAGCTTTGCAAGGACTACTATTGGGGGATTCCTTCAGGTAAGAGAAAGATGGCTTTCAAAAGTTGGTCCTCTATTTGTACACCTTGGCAAAATGGAGGGTTTAACGTGAAGGAGCTATTGAGCTGGAATAGGGCTCTAATGAGTAAATGGGTTTGGTATCTCACTCTTGGTAGGGAGGGTCTTTGGGATAGGTGGTCAAGTTACTATAATTTGTATGGTCATTCTATTTGGACTGCTCAGAGTAAGCCCCATCATGCTGAAAGTTGGAGGGACATTATCAAGGTAAAAGACTATATTCTTGCTATTTCAGGATCTCAGACTAATGCTACTACTATGCTTCTTTCCTGTGTTCAGAATGGTGTGTTTAAAGTTGGTAGAGCTTACAAGTTGTTTCAGCCTCAAACCACTGTGCTTGGCTGGACTCGGTCACTTAAATATTCTCTTCTTTTGCCTAAGCATAGGATTTGTGTTATTCAGGCTGTTCAACATCAACTTCCTACCATAGACAAGATCAATGCTCGAGGCTATTCCTTAGTCAATTGGTGTTGTCTATGTCAGGGAGCTATGGAGACACATAGACATCTTTTTTTCAGGTGTTCATTTTCTCAGCACATTAGGAAGGCTATGCTTCTGTGGCAGAGGGTTTCTGGTTCTACTTCTGATATTGATTTGAAGAATGGGTTGTACAAGTTATCAAGGCGTCCTCGGTGTAGTTGGAAGCATGCTTTGGCATGTTGTTGTCTAGCGGGTATGGTTTATGCTATATGGGAGGAGCGAAACAACAGAATTTTTGGAAGTCATCCTACTCCACCAGAACATGTCGCTAATAGGCTACAATACATTTTGAAGATTAGACTCCAAAGTTGTAATAGTTTTCCTTTACAAAATTGGATCAATGTAACTCATTAGTTTAGTTGCTTGTTCTCTTTCTTGGTCTTTGGTGGATCTTGTTTGTAAGAAATTTCTCATTTTTTCCCTTTATGGATGAATATAATGAGTATACTTTTCTTGCAAAAAAAAAAAAAATAAAAAAAAAAAATAAAAAAAATAAAAAAAATAATAATAATAATAATAATAATAATAATTAGACTCTCTCTCTTCCTAGTTAGAGAAAGTTTTCTCTCAAAATTGGGCGATTCCCGCCATTTTGACGCCATGGCTAGAGGGAGAGGAAGGCCACCTAAAGCTAGAGTTGCTTGCATTGGAGATTCTGAAGCCTCTTCTCAAGAGAATTTTGTTGATTCTGGTACTTCTCTGGATAATCTTGGGACTCCTGCGGGTTTTTTGGAAACCCAGGTAAAACCCACGACTTCCACCATTAATGCTCTTATTGATCAAGCTTTACATAATTCTTGCTCTCCTCGAGTTTCTCCTCCTAGTTCTGTACAGAATTCTTTGATAAATCAGGGTTCAGCGCCTAATTTTTTAGTTAATTCTGCTGTTTCTGGGTTAAATTCTGCTATTGGGAATGGCCCTGTTCTTGATAATGTGACTGTTTCTGAACTTGATAATAATGATGTGATTGTCCCTGTTCTTGTTAAATCGTCTGTCAAAGATCCAATTCTGGTGGATGAGGGTACTAAGAACACTAAGAATACCGCAAATTGGAAAAATGTGGTTAAGGGTAGTAAGAATCTAGGGATGAGCCTCGTTTACCTTGAGGGGATTGCAGATTCTGAGGAAATTACTGTCGAGATGGATGACATTGCCAATGAATTAGATGTTTGGAAACATGCTTTGATGAGCAATGTCATAGGTGCTAAACCTTCACTCAAAATGATGCAAGATTTTGTAAGTAAGAAGTGGAACCATGTCAAACAACCCATTGTTCAATATTTTAAGAAAGGCTGGTTTAGTTTTCGATTTGACAATAAGGAAGACTTGGATACTGTGCTCAGAACAGGGCCTTGGAAGATGGGATCTAACACCCTTATTCTGAAGCATTGGAGCCCTACTTTCTCTTTAGAAATGGAGAGAGTTTCCATTTTACCAATCTGGGTCCTTTTCCCAGATTTGGATCCCTTTCTCTGGACTGATATTGTGCTTAGTAAGATGGCAAGTAAGATTGGCAAGCCTCTGTTTGCAGATATTCCTACTACCACTAAGTCTAGACTGTCTTTTGCTCGAGTCTTGATTGAGGTTGATGTGGCTAAGGATCTTCCAGATCAAATCCTGCTCAATGTTCCTTTTTGTGGCCATACCACTCAGAGGGTGGATTATGAATGGAGGCCTTTTCTTTGTAAGCATTGTGGGAAACTTGGGCATGAACAATCTTCCTGCAAATGGGTTAAGAAAGATGGCAGGCCTGCTGTCCCTGCTTCTAAGGGGGTTGTTAGGAAGGCTTTTCAGCCTGTGACAGTTGCTAAGGAGAGGGTCTCTTCTGGTGTTCCTCTGGCTGGCTTGCAATGCAAGGAGATAGGTGGTACCTCAGTCTCTTCAGAGGCTCCTACTGCGTCTGGTAATGTGCAGAATGGAGCATCTGTGAGAACTGTAATGCACTCAGGACCTCCTGTGCTAGGCCATGTTCAAGATCATCAGAATGAAGCCACTCCTAAGGCTAATAGGTCTCCCCGGATTACCTCTGTTGGGGTGATTTCTGGAAGCCCAGGGCGAGGTGGTACCTCAGACTCTTTACAGGTTTGTCCCATTGCTCAGGAGAAGGGGGCTGGGAAGCAAGGGCACCTGGTGCAGACTTCTTCCTTCTCTTCTGAGGGTGGTGGCAGGCTACTAGAGAGCTCTGTCATGCACTGTGAACCCCTGGGGAGGAGTTCCCCTTTGCAGATTGATAATCCTACTTTAGTCATTTGTAATCAGTTTGAGGCTTTAAGCCCCTCAGCTCACCTAGAGGATTCTGTTAATGACCCAGGGCAGATTTTGGGGGATCCTGGCCCTCTCTCCTCTTTTTGAGATGAAGATTTCCACCTGGAATATTAGGGGGATGAATGACATCCTCAAAATAAATGAAGTCACGGACTTTATGAAGTTTAATAATGTGGATGTTCTTGGAATTTTAGAAACTAGAATTAAGGAGAGGAAAGCCACTAAAATTATTAAGGGGGCTTTCTCTTCTTATAGTGTCACTACCAATTATGATTGTCATCACAATGGTAGGATTTGGTGTGTTTGGAATGCTGCTCGAATTAATCTCCATATTCTTAAGGTTACTGCTCAATACTTGCACTGTCATGTTAAGCATATTGTTTCTGGTCAGGAGTTTTTTCTTACTCTTGTATATGGGTTTAATGATAGTGATAGAAGGAAGGAGGTTTGGGATTTTCTTCATCAAACCTCTTTGACTGAAGCTTGGTTAGTGATGGGGGATTTCAATGTAGTTAGGAATCTTGATGAAAGGATTAGTCCTAATGAACCTGATTTTGCTGACATCACTGCCTGTAATAATGGTATTCTCATGGCTGGACTTGATGATCTTGTTGGGACTGGCTGTGAGTTCACTTGGACTAATAAACAGGAGAGCACCACTAGAGTTTGGTCTAAGCTGGACAGAGCCCTTGTTAATTTGGGATGGCTGCTTAAGTTCCCTAATAGCTCTGCTAATTTCATGGCTCCTGGGATCTCTGATCACTCTCCTGTGATGATTACTATTTTTGAGGAGGTTTACCCCAAGAGGAGATTTAACTTCCTTAATTGTTGGACTGCTCATGATTCTTATAATGACCTTATTGCTAATGCTTGGCAAGTAGGGGTTCAGGGGACTCCTATGTTCTCCTTATTTGCTAAGCTTAAGGTTGCAAGGAATGCTCTTAGCTCCTTCCATAAGGCTAATTTTTCTAACATTACTATCAGGGCAAAGGAGGCTAAGGAGGCTCTCCTGTCTTGCCAAGATGAATTGCAGAATTCTCCTCTTTCTAGCTCTATTATTCATACTGAGCAACAGCTTCTTCAGAAGTTTAAGAGCCTTAAGAAAGCTGAACTTAGTGCTTTAATGCAGCGAGCTAAAATTCAGGAAGTTAAGCAAGGGGATTGCAGTACTAGTTACTTCTATGCTAAGATTAAGGAGAGAAAAGCTAAGCAGAATATTGGGGATATAGTTGATCACCATGGCATTCACCATCATGGTCTTGATAATGTGGCTTCTGCCTTTGTTCATTACTATCAGGAGCTTTTGGGTGCTAAGGTCCCTGTCAAGGACCTTGATATTGGGTTCCTTTCTAAGGGATCTATGGTATCTGGGTCTGAGAATAGCTATCTTTGTAGCCCTATTTCTGAGGAGGAAATTAGGCAGGCCCTTTTTGGGATTGACTCTAACAAAAGTCCTGGTCCTGATGGGTTCTCTTCTGAATTCTTCAAGCACTCCTGGCACCTTATTAAGCCTGACTTTTGTAAGGCCATTCACTCCTACTTTCTCTATGGGATTATGGCAAAGCAGGCCAATGCTACTCTTATTTCTCTCATTCCTAAGAAGGATACTCCTAAGTCTGTTCAAGACTTTAGACCTATTTCCTGCTGCACTGTTATTTACAAGACTATAAGCAGAATTCTTAGTAATAGACTGAAAGGGGTCTTACATAACCTCATTGGTGAAGAGCAAGGGGCTTTTATTCCTGGTAGGAGCCTTTTTGAGAATGTCATGCTTTCTCAAAATCTGGTTAAAGGCTACAATAGGAAAAATGTAACCCCTAGATGTCTTATTAAAGTGGATATTAGGAAAGCTTTTGATACTCTGCAATGGGACTTCATCAGTAACATGCTTCATGCTTTTGGCTTTTCCCCTGTCTTCATTAAATGGATTATGGGCTGCATTACTGGTTCCTGGTTCTCTGTGAATGTTAATGGGCAAATTAAAGGGTTCTTTAAAGGTAAGAGTGGCATCAGACAAGGAGACCCCCTGTCTCCTTATCTGTTTGTCCTTAGTATGGAGGTTTTATCCAGATATTTGAGAAATTTAAAAGAGGAACCTAATGTCTCCCTTCATCCTAAATGTGTCCAGACTAATCTGACCCATATGGTTTTTGCTGATGATCTTATGATCTTCACCAGGGGGGACACCCCTTCTGTTACCACTGTGGTCAACATTCTTCAGGACTTTGGAGACTGGTCTGGTTTAATAGCTAATAAGGATAAGACTAGTATATACTTTGGTGGGGTTTCTTCCCTCATTAAGTCTGAAATTCTTTCTAGCACTGGTTTTGAGACTGGTCTCTTCCCTTTCAGATATCTAGGGGTTCCCCTACACGCTTCCTCTCTCAATCAAGATAAGTATGGCACTTTAATCAGAAAGATCCAGAGTTCTGTTCTTCACTGGTCCACTAGATACCTTTCCTATGCTGGTAAGGTTCAACTTTTAAATTCTGTCATCTTTGGGATGGAAAACTTTTGGTGTGCCAGCTTTTTGCTTCCTCAGGGTGTAATTAAGGCTATTAATAGGATCTGTAAAGACTTCTTCTGGTCTGCAGAAGGCAAGCATCAAACCTATAAGAGTTGGGCTAGCATTTGTACACCCTGGTCTGAAGGAGGGTTTGGTATAAAGGAGCTTCTTGCTTGGAACAAAGCTCTGATGCTTAGATGGGTCTGGCTCATTGAGCAAGATAAAAGGGGGGCCTGGCTCAACTGGCTTAAGAGTTACTACATAAGGCAGCAGGATTTCTGGACTATGGACATTAAGGAAAGATACTCTGAGAGCTTCAAAGGCATTTTGAGGGTTAGAGACCACTGTATACAACTCAATGGGGGTGTGATGGCTGCTAAACACTTCATTGCTCAATGTGGCTCGCAGGGAAAATTCTGTGCTAGCAAGGCTTATGATCTGTTTAGAACCCATCATGATATTCTAATCTGGACTAAGTCTCTTTGTCCTGCCCTTTCGAGGCATAGAATCATTTCTACTTTGGCTGCTCAAGGGAAACTGGCTACCATTGATAACATTCAGAGAAGAGGTCTGCAGCTTGCTAACAGATGCAGTCTTTGTAATGCAGCCTGTGAGAGTCATGGGCATCTCTTCTTTACATGTTCCTACTCTGCCATGGTCTGGCAGAGCATCCTCTCTTGGATGGATATCAGGAGGAGAGGGCTCAGTTTGATTGCTGAGCTATACTGGATTCAGAATAGGAGAAGAAGGAAGCATTGGCATAGCATCTGGCTTAGATGTAGTATAGCAGCTACTGTATATTACATATGGTGGGAGAGGAATGCTAGGGTTTTCTCTAGGCTTCATAGACCAGTGGAATGTCTTGTTCGACAGATTCAGTTAGTTGTTAGTATTAGAATTTTAGCTATTACTAAGGATGTTGTATATAATGAGATTATAGATAATCTCAATAGTTGAGAGAGTCATTCTTTTAACTCTTAGGGGATATTCTTGTAAGATCTTTGTATTCTTTTTTTTCCCTTGAGGATTAATAAGAGTCTATACCTTTCTTGCAAAAAAAAAAAAAAAAAAAAAAAAAAAAAAAATAATAATAATAATAATAATAATAATAACAACAAAGATTTGAAAGAAACTCTACCTTATAGGATACTAGAAAGATTTGAATTGTTATGAATATTTAAGCATGTCAATATTTCATGGATGTCCATATCTTTCTAGTAAAGATTTGAATTGTTATGAATAACAAATCTTTAAGAAACAATAATAATAGTATTTAATTGTTATGAAATATTATTATATGGATGTCCATATCTTATAGGATACTATAATATATTATCTTATGGAAACTCTACCTCTATTGTATGTGTATATATATATCCTTATAATGGAATAATAACACAGTTCTGTCTCTCTCTATTATCTCTCTACCTTCTCTCTAATTCTCTCCCTTCTTTATTTCACAACACGTTATCAGATCAGCACGAGACTCTAACCCGAAATGAGTCGGGCAATAATTTATTCTATTATTATTTTATTTGGATCTGATAATCAGGAGGTTCGTATCAGATCTCATTATTTTATTCCGCTATTGAAGGTACTTTATTGTTATACTCCGTAACTTATTAAGATGTACAACGTATGATTAGTTTACTAATTGTTTTTGGATATTATACGCACAAATCCAATTGAACAAATAATCATTAAAACATGTTCTTTTGGTTATCGTCCCAATGATTCAATTGAATAACCTACATACGGTAATCTGTAATTTTGCAAGTTTATGACTTAATAGCTGTGTTATGATCAATTTGGTATTGCGTGTATGTTGGGCATTCAATCAATAAAGTTGCACTATTGAAAACCCTATTAACAATTACTAAGTGCAGTAACTGATTTCAATCCTTTCATTGATTTAACCAAGCCCTATTTATTCAATTAATGTGTGTTTGTTTAACTGTGATATCGGTGGAAATTTTGACACAAAGTCATGCTTAAATACTTATTGACATTAATACTTTGCTTACATTAAATATTTTTGTTTGATATTGCTTTTGCCTTTTCAACTTTTAGTTTGATAAATAGGCCTTCACATGGTTGACATTGCTTTGACTGTGTTTTCATATTCCCTTTATTTACAACCGTTCTCATTGATACTTAATTATTGTCGATTGATTCCAAGATCACATAATTACGCCTTGACATAGTTGGTCTTTATATTTTATATTTTAACTATTGAAAAGTGTGGAAATTTGTAATCATGAGATAATATGAAAAAAAACTGTGAATCTTATTTAATTGGAGACATTGTTACTTAAATCATATATTACTCGATGAATCATGAACATGGAAGCAAAATACTGATTTTGAAAGTATTAATTTCTGATTGATAGTTTTATTTACATATAATGGTGTTTATGATGTATATATGAAATTAGCAGTTCTATATATTATTGGCCATTTAGCTCCATATATGTGGTCAAGAAATTTTAATACAGGACATACCGTATCATATAATTTTGATTTTGAAATTCCAAAAGACTTATTTTACAAAGATGAGCAGATATGTCTATATTATGACTTTGGCCACAAGATCAAAGTTGAAGTTCAAAGTTTTGAAGGTGTAAAATAATTTAACACCGTCTCAACAGTACATTATATTCATATTGCATTAGTGCATGTAAGTGGCCAGAAGTCCACCTGTAATTGTTAGTGGCCAGAAGCCCACATATATAATTTTATGAACCGCAATTGATTTTTAAAGCGGTCTTTATGAAAGAGAAATTTGTTTGTGAGTTGTTTCTTGTTCACTTGTAGTTGAACAATGTAATGAAATCTCAAATTTGGTTATGATGTAGGAATTAGTGGTGTAGTAAGAGTGTCGATCTCAGGGACGGTTAGTGTCTAAAAATGATCTAATAGTCTACTACGTCTCTTGCAAAGTCACAATGTAAATTGAGTTTGGATTTGTTGACTAAACTAAATAACAATAATCAAAAGCAAACAAAAACAACAAATTGAATCTAAAACGAGAAAGATTGGATTTTATCAAATAAGAGGGAAAACTAGGGTGAGTGGGTGAGCCGAGTTTAATAGTTGAAATGTCGTCTAGCCTAGGAAAGCGAATTGAGGCTTTCGTTCTTACAATTCCTCCTCAAATCGACTCTAACTAGCTATCGCGTCACTAGATACGGTTTGCCAAACTAGCGGTTCTACAAAAAACCACGACTTTCGATCTTATGGTATTCAAAACAAGCGAAAGAATCATGCAAACTCAAGTAGGCATTTCATCAAACATGTTATAACCATAGCATGGAGACAAGACAATAATCAACTATTAACCCCAACAAGAATACATTAACTCATACTAGAACCAATAATCCCCCACATAACCCTAGCAAGATTACTACTCACTCATATTCAAAGGAAATTCAATATTAACTAAGGATTGCAAAAGGAAATCAACAACAATGAACATCTTCTAATTAACAATGAATAGATAACAAGAATTGAAATGAAAAATTAATTAAAGACAAGATTAAGTAAAGGAATTATACCAGCTTGGAAAAAGATGAGAACTTTGATATAATAACCAAGATTTTGTCACAAATCTTTGAATACAAACCAAGTTCCAACACTAAACCAAGTTGCAATTACTAATTAACCGACTAATTAACTTAATTATGGAAGATTAATAAAAGATTAAATGCTAATTCTATGAGAGTTTCAGATCTAGGGTTTCGTGCTCTCTAATTAAACAAGAGGGTCTATTTATAGGTTTACAAAATGGAGGAAAAATGGGCTTCGAAAGACTTCATGGATTGGCAAAGTCTCGACCGTGAAAGGTGTTTCACGGTCGTGAAATATGTCTCACAACCGTGAAACTGCAAGTCACGGTCGTGAGATATTTGGCAAAGGCAGGTCCTTCTTTCACGAACAAGTCACGACCGTGAAATGAGTTTCACGACCGTGACTTACCTTTCACGACCGTGAAATGAGTTTCACGGTCGTGAGCTGAAATGCTCGAGAATCCTCCTTCTTGGAAAGGCATCTCACGATCGTGAGATACCTTTCACTTCCGTGAAATGCTTCTTTTCCCTCTTCCTTTGCTTGACTTTGTTACTTCCTTCCCGGTTTCGCTTGCCTTGACTCGGGAGGGCTTTGGCGCATCGAGTAGGGCCCTCCAAGGGTATGTGGGGCCCCCAAGGTATGTCGTGGGTCCTCCGAGTGATTCACCTTCTTCTTTGTCGATCAAAACTAGGTAGAAGTCGCCTCAAATGACGGTTTACCTACAAAAACACAATAAAAGCGAGAAATATGCTAGAAGAAGGTAAAACACGTAGAAACGCTCTTAGGGAGCGTTAAAGGCAAGCAAAACGAGACAAAAAGGGGTGAAAATGTAGGGTGAAATGACACTATATCAGGTTTATTCCTTGAAGTGAATGTGACATCTCATAAAGACTTTGCCTATAGCAGAGATCGAGAACATGTTATTATGATAAGTCTAACGTTGCCGCCTAAATTGAGCCTAATAATGTGGCATTTGACGAGCCAAGTAAAGAAGCCTAGATTGAGCTTAATGATGTGGCCTTATTGAGCCAAATTCGTTCATTGAAAGAAATGAAAATATTTCATGAAAAGTCATGTTAGACTCATATATCTATATGAGTAAAGAAAAATCAAATATTGATATACGAGTTGATTGATATTTATAATATGGCCTGAAGTTCATATTATTTAAAGACACTGAAACTATGACGAGAAGTTCATAGTGTTTACATATAGTGAATTATGGCCTGCCGATCATAGTATTTAAAGACACTGAAACTATGACCAGAAATTCATAGTGTTTACATATAGTGAATTATGACCTGAAGTTCATAATATTTACAAATATTAAAACTGTGACCTGAAGTTCACAGTGTTTATAAATTCTCACATTTCATATAGTGAGTATTATTTGAGTATTATAACTTTGAATAAACTCAATGTTTATACATGAATATTCGCAAAATGTGAGATACTCTTAAAAGTTGAGAATCATATCAAATCGAATCAAAATCATTCCCTGAAGCGAATGAGATATCATGTTTTAAGCATGAAATATAACTATCATTCATACAAATAATGTAGTCAAGTAGACACATTATCGTGTACGTGTTTAAAACACTATGTGTAGTATCTCGTATACAAGTGACATGTGATCAAATTATTTAATATTATGAAGAGAATGATCACTATTATTTGTTGAATTTACTGCCTCCTCTGACGGGGGTGGTGCATTATTAATTGAGTTTAACTGAGATTATTTAAAGAATCAGTTATGTTTTGTAGTCCTAAAAGAAATTTTGATGTATGATTTGTATTGTGTTCATACTACAAGAAAGAGCAATGTATTATATTCCCTAAAGAAATATTGCGATATATTTTTAGTCTTGCCAATATATATATGACACTAGTTAGTGTCTTATGTCACATTTATTTTTATCTGACTAGATACAAAAGACTTACTTTGAAGTCATATGGTGAAATGTTGCTAACTGGAAGTTTAGCACTGTAATTATAGTCGACTATAAATTTGGCATGTGATATGACTTTGCTAACCAGAAGTTTAGCAAGATGAATAGTCCCAACTAGAAATTAAAGTGGTGTGTGATAAATTAAATTATTTATACACAGCCAAGCAAGTGCTTATAAACTATTGTCATAGATTGTGGACGTCAAACTAAGAAAGTTGACATTAAATTGTTGTTAAGGTGTGACGATTGAGGCCATCCGGGTTCTTATTATACCCGTTTTGATAAACCTGAAGTTTATCCTAGAGATAAGATAAGTGCTTAAACTCTCTCGTGTAGAAATTTTATTAAAGGTAAGACACTACAGTGAGATTGGGTATATTTGATATTGGAGATATAAACATTATTCAGAAGTTTAATAAAGGACTTAAATGTTTGTTTATGGATTGACACTATATTGAATGGCTTGTAGCCACATAATGATTTTTCTGAGTAGTTCTTGTGATTAGAAATCACATTTTGATTATTATATAAAATCACTGATCTCCCGAATTGGGCATTGTGATTTAGCACATTAGAAATCCAATTGCATTATATGTAACTCCCCAAAACATTTTGTTATTGTACAAAAGTGTCTATATCAAAGTCTCATTATGATATGAGAAATTTAGGTATAAGGTGGATATCATGATCTATTGCCCATTAAAGCTATCTGTTGTTGATAGTTTTTACCACCTTAATTAGGGGGAGAACGATAAGGAAAAGTGGTAAAAACAAACAAGTATGATTTCCCCAACTGGACCTGCAGTTCAGCGGTTTGTTTTCAATATAAAATACATCAAATAGAGGTTCATAGAATTAGAAATGATGGTATTCTTCTGGTTATGAAGATGTATTATGATACCAATTTAATCACCTTATCAAAATGTAAGATATTATTACATTGAAATCTATGATTTGATTATAGACAGATTATTACCTTATATGTGGTATAGCGAGCTATAAATTAGTCATAGAGAATATATGTAATGAAAAATTGGATTCTTGCCAAATTGAACAGTAACCACACGTGAAATGTAGTGTGAGAGTCATATCGGTTCACATATTTCAAATAGTATGAAAATGGCAAGAATGAGCAGTGCCAGTTGGTACTCCTATGGAGTAAAGAAATTTGTATGTCCCTTAAGTGACATAGACAGATATCTGAATGATAATCGATGGCCTATATAGAAGAGGAATGGTATCATATATATTCAGATATCACTGATCAGTACTGACAATATCGTGAGATGTTAATATTATATCGATATGGTTAAGGAACCGATGTGCATTTGCGCGCGGAGTATAATGGACTAGAAAATGGGGATATTATGCAAGTCCAATTTTGATTGTCGACATATAGTCTTTGATTATAAATGAGCTCATGGACCTGAAGTCTATCTATTGACCTGAAGTCAATTGAAATTATGAATATTGGAAAGAATACTGTACAGTTTGCATTATCGACTATTTATCATGTGCATATATAGACATAAATTCATCATTGCATCTTAGTTTTAATATATACATTATTATTATTGCATTATTGTTAGACTATGTTGTTTAGAATTAGTTACATATCATTTGCATGCACATAATTAATTATATTGTTCTACTTTGATAAATGTTTAAAAGGAGAAGTATATTTTACTCCTACGAGGATATCTCTCTGAATGGAGCCTCTTATGACTAATCATCGTTTGTTAAGTGGTTGATCAATTGAGTTTTGAGAACTTGTGACGAAATATATAAAACTCTAAAATACGATATATTGAAAGATATCGTAATTAGTTCCAAAATGGAACATCAAAACTCCTTTAGAGTTTATTTGATGTCTCAACCTGAAGCCTGAACATATGAGAATTGAGATCTGAATGAATTTCTTGTTAAAAACTTGAAATGAGTTTATGGTCCAGAAGTACCATAACGATTAGAAAATAATGTAGTCAAAGTCTACAATGAGGATGTCAATCCAATGGTTTAGTAAAGAAAATCAGTGAATGTATTAAGTGGATTATTGTTATTAAACAATATGGTTGCTTCTCTTGTAGAGATCCAATATATGGATGATTGCTACACTCTTTTTCCCTTCGACAAGGTTTTTTGTCCCATCGGATTTTTCCTATCAAGGTTTTTAACGAGATAGCACTACAAGCGCATTATTGATACGCCATATTAATGATTGTTGAGATGACAATTGTTTTAGACATAATATTATGTCATGTTATGAGAATAATTGAAATTATTTTCTCTCATTATTGGTGTATTACCTGAAATGAAGATCAAGAGTCATCATGAATGACTACATCCGAATTGTGAGTTCTAAAGACATATGAAGATTGATTTTGTTAAGGAATTCTACTAACTGAAGATATCAAGTTTATCAACTACAATGGATTCTATTCAACGATCGAGAAGTTACGTCAAATCATGATTCATTTGAAGTTATATACAGTCATGTTATCATCAGGGGGAGTAGCACGCGTTGTACTCTTTTTCCTTATCTACGGTTTTGTCTCACTGGGTTTTCCATGGAAAGGTTTTAACGAGGCACTTTGTTATGCGTGTTTCGAGATTATTGTACTCTTTTCCTTTCTAGTGTTTTTTCCATAGGGTTTTTCTAGTAAAGTTTTTAACGAGGCATGTTCTTCAGTATTGGACATCCAAGGGGGAGTGTTATGAAATATTATTATATGGATGTCCATATCTTATAGGATACTAGAATATATTATCTTATGGAAACTGTACCCCTATTGTATGTGTATATATATCCTTATAATGGAATAATAACACAGTTATGTCTCTCTCTATTATCTCTCTACCTTCTCTCTAATTCTCTCCCTTCTTTATTTCACAACAGTAATGATTTTATTACTACGATAAATATGTTTTATTGGTGTACAAATATATAAAGCATGTCAAACTCTCAAAGCGGGATGCATATATATATATATATATATATATAGAGAGAAAGGATCATGTAAGTCCTCTTAGGAAAGATGAGTCCATAAGTCCTCTTATAGGCCCTTGGATCTTGGAAATGAAGGGTTGAGATGAAAACAAGAAAATGGTCATTAGTGTGTGTTTAATCCACTTCTCTCACATCCACCCTAATTAAACTCACTAATACACTCATCCCTTTAACCCACCCTTTCCACCCAATTTTATTCATTAATAACAATCTCTTCATCTCTCTAAAAAAATACCACCTTCTCTCTAAAACATCATCTTCTTTTCTCTCTAAATTCAAACAACCAAACAAAACCCAAAAAAAAACCTAGATCTACCACACCCCCGGCCGCCACCCCCACAACGCTGCCCCCGCCGGCCTTCCTCACCGTCCCCTGTCACCGCCACACCCACGGCCATCCTCACCGTCCAAAAAAAACTTGAAAAAAAAACCAAAAAATTAGATCTACCACCCCCACCCACACCCACTACCCCGACGACTCACCACCACCACCCTCATTCTCGCCTTCCTACACAGCACCTACACGGCCCACCCTCCACCCACATGTACGCCGCCACCAGTCGCGACCCGCACGCCGCCACCACGCCTCTTCCAGCCGCACTCCTCTCATACCGCCACCATGTTGCCACCACACTCCCTCCCTCATCAATTACGACAATACCCACCATGACCCAACTATAAATAAACCAGATCTGAAAAAACGAACCACATTTTTTTAAAAAAAAAAAAAAACGAAGTGGGGCGGCGGACAGAGGCGGCAGCAGGTAGGGGGAAGAAAGGTAAGGGCGACGGGGCTGTTGGGCGAGTCATGGTGGTGTCGGGGTTATGGGGTCAGGGGTGGGAAAGGTGGGTGGTCGTGGGGTTAGGTGGTGGCAATTCTGGTGATGAGGGAGACGAGGGTGGAGGGGCGACAGTGTTAGAGGCAGGTGGTGGTGGGTTTTTTTTTCTGTTTAGATCTCATTATTTGTTTTGTCGTTGGTGATTAGTGGAAGTTATTGATGGTTTTTTTTTCCTTTTTTTTCAAGATCTACTTTTCTTTCATGACTTTTAAATTTCAGATCTACTTTTCTTCTTTTGAGTTACACAATTAAAGACTGAAGTTACACTTTTAAGGCTTGAAGTTAAACTTTTAAGTCTTGAAGTTACACTTTTAAGGCTTGAAGTTACACTTTTAAGGCTTGAAGTTATACTTTTAAGGCTTGAAGTTACACTTAAGTTACTTATTACACTATTAAGCCCTAAAGTTACACTTTTTCAGATCTAAAAAACTACCAGTTTTTTTTTTGTGTTTAGTAGTTTCACTGAAGTTTCACATATAATGACTGAAGTTACCTTTTTAGTAACTGAACTTACTCATATAATGATTAAAGTTACACAGTTTTTTTTGCTTAAGTTACACTTTTTTTTTATATGTTATGTTTTTTTTCCAAATTTGTTATGTTTATATTTATTTATTTTAGATTTTGTATGATTTTAGTATGATAGATGGTATGATTTTAGCATGATTTGATTTCAAATTTATTTTTTATAAGTTTTAAGTTACAGAGTATGATTTTCCTTAAGTTACACTATTATGTTTTGATTTTAGTATGATTGATGGTGTATTTGGACTGGAGGTATACTATTTTGGACTGAAGTTACAATAGTAATGACTAAAGATAACATGTCTTAAAATTTCATTATTAAAAATTGAAGTTACACTTTTAAGGACTGAAGTTACACTTTTAGGGACTGAAGTTACAGTATTAAAAATTGAAGTTACATTTTTAAGGACTGAAGTTACTTATAAATTGTCTTAAGTTACAAAAATTCAAATTTGTACCGTTGAAATCACATTTTAGCTTGAAGTTACATAAATAATGGTTGAAATTACAATAGAAAAGGCTAAAATCACATAAAATTGTCTTAAAGTTACATAAATTCAAATTTATATAGTCGAAATCACATTTTAGTTTGAAGTTACACAAATAATGGTTGAAGTTACACTCAGAAAAAGGTTAAAATCACATAAACTTGTCTTCAAGTTTCATAAATTCAAATTTATGTCGTCGAAATCACATTTTAGTTTGAAGTTACATAAATAATGGTTGAAGTGACACTCGTAATGACTGAAGTTACACTCATAAAAAGTCTAAAATAACATAAACTTATCTTGAAGTTTCATAAATTCAAATTTATATAGTCGAAATCACATTTTAGTTTGAAGTTACACAAATAATGGTTGAAGTGACACTCGTAGTGACTGAAGTTACACTCATGAAAAGTCTAAAATCACATAAACTTGTCTTGAAGTTTCATAAATTCAAATTTATATAGTCGAAATCACATTTTAGTTTGAAGTTACACAAATAATGGTTGAAGTGACACTCGTAATGACTGAAGTTACACTCATAAAAGTCTAAAATCACATAAACTTGTCTTGAAGTTTCATAAATTCAAATTTATATAGTCGAAATCACATTTTAGTTTGAAGTTACACAAATATGGGCTGAAGTTACACTCACAAATCTCAGAAATTCAAAAGTGCTCAAAAGTGATTAACTAAAGGCTAGAGAGAGAAAGTTGATTAATTAGTGCATAGGTAAATGATTAGTGTTAAGTGCGTTTTTGTCTCTAGAATCTCATCCATCCATCTCCCTCATCCAATGGCTAGGATGAGGACTCATGGACTCAAAAAAATGGGTGGACTCACAAGAACCTATCTCTCTCTCTCTATATATATATATATATATATATATATATATATATATATATATATATATATACTATACAACAAGAAGAATTCAATTGTTAGCATTCTGAATAATTCAGTACGATCTGTCTAAACTAAGTAACAAATTTGACGTTTTATTCAATGTCTACTTGTCTACGTAGAGTTCAGAGTAGGTTAATTATCTTTTACTAGTCAATTAACTTATGTTAATTTAAGGATGTAATATTGAATAAAGCTAGTATTAATTGTCTATAAGCTCTAAATAGCTTATGTATTGTTTTCGGAATTTGTTTTCGCAGTACGTATTTTTACTCTTTTTAATACTTTTTACATCAAGCTTTCCACTTGCTACTCTTGAAAAAAAAACATATCAAACATAATCTCCTCTGTTTTCTCTCTACCCCCTCTTTACACCTTATCCTACTTCAAACTCCATAAAACTAATCTTCAAGTATGAACAATTATTCGAATGACTACAAACAGGTATTTAATACGCTAATCAAATATTTATACAATTGACTCTTTATTATATTTAATTTCATTGTTCCTTTTAAATTTCGGTTGTATGTTTAAATTATTAAATTGCTAGGGGTTTATTTAGTCATGGCGGTGACGGGGAAGGGATAATCATGGCGATGGTCGAAGAAGGGGCTGGCGGCGAAGAGGCTGCTGGCGAAGGGGCGGCCGGCAAGGGGCGACCGTCGGCGAAGGGATTGGTCGGCGATGTGTAGATAGTGTTGTACAGTATATTTTTTTTTACTGTGCCTTTGTTTTTTTTTTCCAATATAGCTGTACTGTATAGTGTTTTTTGGTTTATTGTACTGTATAGTCTTGTTTAGTACAATGTTGATTTTTTTTCCAATGTATTGTATTTCGTTCATTTGTTTTTTTCTATATTTTTACGCAATCATCTTAGATTTTTTTTCATTTACATTTAATCTTATAGATTTTACTATGTTATTTTTTCTCTTGTAGTATATATATTTTAGTCGTTAGAGAGAAAACATTCAAAAGAGGTTAGAGAGGGAAAATGAGAGGGGTATAATTTTCAACAGTGTACTACTATGAGTAAAATGTGTACTGCGAAAATCAGGACTCATTGTTTTTAGCAAATTCTAGAACTTTTTATCAAACTATCGTTCACCAAATAACTATTTCACGCTTTAGGCCGGGCTCATTTGAAACTATTACGTCATTACATATATATATTTTTGAATTTTTTTAATAAAGCCTCTGGCCTTGCCAGCGGCTTACCATGTTCTTAAAAACACCCATGAAGCAGAAGCTCAATTATTTTGAGGAAACTGGACATCACAACAAGCCGCTGGCCTTGCCAGCGGTTTTACCCCTTGTATATTATGCAGCCGCTGGCCTAGCCAGCGGTTTAGTCTGCTATATAAAAAAACGCTCTCACTCTCTCATTCTCTCACTCGACATAGGTGTGTTTTGGGGGTAAAACCGCTGCCCCCCAGCGGCTTCTCTTCTTCATTTTGCCAAGTTTACAGAAGCTTCCGCTTCATCAGGTGAGTGCTTTTTTTAATAATGGGCTAAACCACTGGCAAGGCCAGCGGCTTCATAATGAATGGGGTGAAACGCTTGTTGGCTCGTCAAGTTTCCTCACAATACAGGAGCTTCTGCTTCATGGGTTTTTTAAGAAGTGGTTAAACCGCTGGCAAGGCCAGCGGTTTTATTAAAAAAATTCAAAAAAAAATATATGTGATGACGTGGACCCATTTGGAACAAATAGTTTCAAATGAGCCATAAAGCGTGAAATAGTTATTTGGTGAACACTAGTTTGATAAAAAATTCCAATTTCTAGAAAATAAAAGTCAAAGAGACAATTATTACTTATTAATTAATGATAAATAAAATAAGAAAATGAGATGGCGCTACCGGGTAATAATCAAATTGAGCGTCACAGGGGTATTATAGTAAACTACCTAGGTGTTTTTATTTCCCTTTCCTAAAATTTAAATTTCAAACTAATTAGTAAAAAGGGGTAGTTTAGGAATTTAAAGTTGCATAACTATTTATATTTCATAGTAAAAAAATCCCTTATTCTTGCCACTTTTATAGGAGAAATGTTGCACCAAAGTAAAAAAATCTTGTTTGAGTCAATTAATAGAAGGGTTTTTCTATCCTATGCCCACAAGGCATAGGATAATAGTTACATAGGCATAGGATAACAATTATTTTATTTAGTCATAATTATTACTTTTCCTAGTAAATCTAAATTACCATTAACTAGGACATTTTTCCTCTCTCTTCCCTAATTACCCACTTTTCCTAGTAAAGCTAAATAAATATGTATACTCATAAATTTTATATCCTATTAATCTATGATACTAAAATACTAAAATACTTCAAAAAAAATCGTCTCACCTGAAATTCAAATGTAAATGGTAACAAAAGAGTACTAAGAACGCAAAATGAAAATTTTCTACGGTACAAAATCTACTGTTTAAGACAGAAAATGGGGTTTAAATCTTCAATTCCTTGGAGATCTTTTCTTCTTTTCTTAACATTAGTTGTCGAGACGGTGTTCACATGAACATTTTCCTTATCTGGACAAGTTGTTATATTATGTCCACATTTTTTTGCAATAAGAACAACTTCTCATCTTCTTTGAAGCGGCTTCCTTCCCACCGATTTCTCGTCTAAATTTAGGACGGCCTTTTGTTTTTGAAATTGGAGGATTAGCAATAAAGTTCTCATCGCTAATATCGCTTGCCATCTCTTCACAATTTACCTCACTTTGATTGTTCGTTGAAATAACAACTTTGACATGAAATTCGTCCCGGTGCCAACGTAAGGGTAAATACCTCGTCGGAATTTCAAAACAATCTTTGTGTAGGAACACAGATAAGACATGACGACATATAATGCCCCAGAATTCAAAAAATTTGCAACTACAAGTGATAGTAGTGTCCTCGATCCATGTAACATTGTGTTTTTGTGATTTTAACTCCTTGTAATGTTGCACAGAGAAAACAAAATTATCTTCGTCACCGACCGTATATTGAGTAGCTCTTGCAAACTCTTCTTGAAACTTTTTGAAAGCAAATGCCGTAAACAGTTTGTATACTTGTTCTTCTAAAGGGGATAATGTACGCAAAGAAGATCCCCTATATGTATCTAACATAGTATGACGTAGTTGACTTTGCCCAATATCTTCGACCGCAAGCTCAATCTACAATTTTATATTTCAAGAAATATAATCAAATGAATGAATCTCTGTAAATAAATGTCATATAGGAATGCACATCAGCACACAAAGCATGCAGAGGAATGCACACTGACACTAATAACCAAATAATGATACATACATCAATATAAGGGTATTATAGACTTATACGTAAGGTTAAATTACAATAAAAAAATTGAAAAACAAAGAAATTTAGAGTACCTGTTTGATAAGTTGGGTTAAACATGATCGTGAGGATGTAAAACGCTTGACAAAACTATTAAATTTTGATACTACAAGAGGCCATTCTCGTTCAAAGTCATCAATATTGTCCAACCGGTATAGTCGATAAAATTCAGCACACCAATTTGAATATTGGTCTCGAAGTAGTGCAGTAAACCAACCGGAAAATTTTGACGTGATATGCCATATGCAAAAGGCATGTTTTGTATACGGCATTTCAGTCGAGATAGCTTCCGTCATCCATGGATCTTGATCAGTTATGATTGTCTTTGGATGCTTCTTCATTAATGTCACAAACGTCTAACAATCAAACAAAATTGTTACTGATAAAGAACATAAACAAAAGAACATAAATAGTTGAACAGAAAAAAATAACTAAAAAACTTATTATATAATATGTGTACCTTCATCAACCAACGAAAGGTAGCAACGGTTTCATTTCGAAGAAGAGCACAACCAAAAAGTATAGTTCTTCCGTGATTGTCAATTCCAATAAAAATGCCAAAAGGCATATCATATGAGTTCACTCTATAAGTAGTATCAAACCCGGTACAATCTCCAAACTCTTGGTACATATCAAAGCAATGTGGAGGGGACCAAAATATATTTTCGAGCCTATTTTGAGAATCAATCGTAAAATCAAATTGAAAACTAGGATTTTGAATTTTCGTGGCCTTACAATACTCAAGGAGATCCATGGCATCATTATCTAAATTTTCTCGTTGAATCCTACTAAAAAAGTTATGGACATCTTTCTGAAGAAACGGAAGATCTCCATGTTTCACATTTTTTTGTAGCTCCATTACTCGCATTATTTGTTTGACTGAAAGTCCCGCTTCTTTGTACAACAAAAGTTGTTGCTCATCTTCCTCAGAAATGGTTCGATAAAAAGGGAGAAATCGCACTAGCGTAGGTGACAACAATTCATGGTTATGTTGCGAATTAAATTGGGTGACATGCCATACCTCCGGAAAAATGTCATTAGTTTTTTTTAAGCTTATTCTCATGACAGCCTCGCAACCACATCTTGATGACGGTCTATTTCGTTGTTCCTTAAAAGGTTCTACAACTTTCTCCTCTGGAAAACCTTCTCGATGACATAAGAAATCTCGCCTAACCATGCTTCCATTTTTATTAGCAAAACGACCTTTCCGAATTGAAAACCCGTTATTCTTAGCGAAATTCTCATAAAATTTAAAACCCTCCTGCTCACTAAGAAAACATTGTCCAACAAATGGTTCAAAAGAATTTTGATTATTATCTCCATTTTGGACTTCCGCTATTCGATTGTTCTCTAGGGCACATATTTCATATACAGGATCATTGTTCAAATCAATAAAATGAACATAACTGGACCTACATTCACAATATTTATGAATAATTAGTAACAATAACATGTATACAACAACAAGATCGTCCCTAGACTGCAATAACATCATTCAAGTAAAATCTAATTTTGTTATACAAAATTCTAATGAAAATCATAAAATGAATTTGTAAAAAAAAAAAAAAGAACATACCTTTGTGTTTCACTTGAATTAATTATACTGTGCTCCATTAATTTGATGCAAATGTAAATAAGAAATGTGTTAGATGAATTTTTTTGTGTTAATAAAATTGTGAAGTAGAACGAGGAAAGTATTTGGAGAGTTTTATGTGCAGCAAAAGATGTGGGGAAGTGGGTAATTAGGGAAGAGAGAGGAAAAATGTCCTAGTTAATGGTAATTTAGATTTACTAGGAAAAGTAATAATTATGACTAAATAAAATAATTGTTATCCTATGCCTATGGAACTATTATCCTATGCCTTGTGGGCATAGGATAGAAAAACCCTTAATAGAATTCATTTGCTACATGTCAAAATTTCGTAAGGCGGATTAGATTAACAGAATCCATTTGTTACATGTCAAAATTTCGTAACTAATTTAAGGGCCTTTTCTTACCAAAAGGCCAGGGGACATTTTATTTCCTCCTTCGTTAGCTTGTAGATGAAGAACGAAACCAATAGATGAAGAACACAAGTCAATGATGAACAAACTTAATCAACGATGAAGATAACTTACTGTAAATTAAGTTAATATTAAATAAGTTGTTTTGATGTAAAATACTATAGATAAAATTTGATTTACTTATAGTTCATTTTAGTTGAATAAATATAAAATTACATATATACCCTTAAAATTTTGGCGCAAAAACGAAAACAAATATCTTATTTTCTTATTTTTAATTTCCTTTAATTATGGTGGCACCGAGATTCGGTACAACCTGGTGGCGCTTTATCGATGTCCCCTAAAATAATCTCGCTAGATTGAACAAGATGCCATAATAATGATAATAATAATAATAATAATAATAATAATAATAATAATAATAATAATAATAATAATAATAATAATAATAATAATAATAATAATAATAATAATAATAATAATAATAATAAT
>JAIUZE010073365.1:0-89402 GCA_022085475.1 Heliosperma pusillum | reverse complement strand
ATAAAATAACATGTAATGAATAGGTTGATTTTTTATGTCTAAGTCTATGTGGTAAAGACTCTGTTTCTAGCCGGTTTGACCAAACGGGTTTGGTCAAACTAAGATCTAGTCAGCCCCGTTTTGACTGATGACCCGTCGCGGGACTCGGGTCGGGGATTTGTCTTCAAGTAAGGTTTGTATTTAATTAATGAATTAGCCTTAGTAGATATGAGGCGATATGATATTTGATTATTATTTATATGCAATTAGTCACATGATAGGATGTTTTTCCCGTGACTGTTTTGATTATATGGTTGGTGTCGTGTTGACTAAGTACCCATAGAGAATTATGAGTATATGGCGTCTTGACCATTCTAATTCTAATGAGTATCTTGGACCATGACATTGATAGGCCATACTATCTTTAACGAGCATACGGAGTTTACCGCTTGATAGCTTTTGTGTCACGGCCTGGGGGGCTTATCTCCAAGTCGGGGCATGGCATCCTAAGAGTTCCGCTTTGGGAAGGGAGCCAGCTTCAGTACTAGCCATCTCTGCTTAGGGGGTCGCCTAGTAGAGTTTCTCATAGACGGTTATGTCATGGGACGGGGAACGGAATAGCTGTTGTCGCTAGGTCTGATCAGTCTAGGACTAGGATGTTTTCCTACCTTGTGGTATAGCCTCGAGTTACAATCGACTATGGGCCGTGCTAGGAACTTATGCCTGTTTATAGAAGTATTGGTCTTTCAGGTTTGTATGATTCTATGAATCTTAGAAGGTGAGATGCAAGCCGGCTAAGGTTGATAGAGTTTGGATTACCGATTGTTAACTGATTCACATGATATTATGTTTGCTTAGGGTTTGAGTGTATCATGGCCATGTTAACGGTAACCTCTGAGCTAGCATACCAGCTTCCCTACCTCGTGTTATAGTTTATTATCGGATTCACATGATAGTTTTCATATGCTAGGTTATATGTTAGTTAATTGTTTCATAACATGAAAAGCATATCATATATGTTAAGGTTTTGTATTTTCCATATACATTGCTTTTATGTTATTCATGTTATTAAACTTGACATTTCGTGGCTGGGAGAACTCGGAGTTACTCCCCACTGACTGTGGCTTCCGTGTTTATATTTAATGCGGTTGGCAGGTTTGTGATGCATACATTGGGTACATTGACGAGCTAGCGAGCGAAGTATTTACCTTGGACCTATATTCGGTTCTTTAGGATTGTATATTATTATACACTCTTTTATTTCCGTATTTATACGGGAGATATGTCTCCCGTTTTGAATATGTATTCTGTATAATATTATTTCCTTTTTGTTGAACCTTTTTATTTAAGACACCTTCGTTATGTATTCTCATCTTTTATTTAGTTAAATTATATTTTTTTCTTTCCGCAAATTTGAGGGTGTCACATTTTGGGTTTTTGATTTTTTTGGGTTTTAGAGAGAGATGGAGGAATGAAATTATGTGGGATGTGAGAGAAGTGGGTGAGTGAAAAATCTTATATATTGAATTAAGATAGGGATTAGTGGTTAATTAGTAAAGATGAGAGAGAGTGGAAAATTAACCCACTAATCCATTTTTGGGAGCTTCAATCTCAACCATCCATCTCCAAGATCCAATGGCCCATAAAAGGACTTATGGACTCAACTTTTCTAAGGGGACTTACATGATCCTTTCTCTCTCTCTCTCTCTCTCTCTCTCTCTCTATATATATATATATATATATATATATATATATATATATATATATAAATGGGATCACATAAGTCCACCTTGCTTATGTGAGTCCATAAGTCCTAATATTGACCATTAGATCAATCAAATTAATGGTCAAGATTAAAACAAAAAAAAGAAGGGTGATATAAAAGCTACCAACAAACACAAACCCTAATCAGTTTCACAAAACATACCCTATCTCCTTCTCTCTCTTCTTTCTCTCACCAGTTTTCTCTCAAACCATCCAACCTCGCCGGCACCTATGCCCCGCCGCTGCCACGACCTCCCTTCTCAACGTCCCCCCTGCCTCCCTCCTCCCTCCTCTCTCCTCTCTCCCTCGTCGGCCATCACCACCACGTCATCCTCCCTCCTCTCTCCCTCGTCGGTCATCATCCTCCCTCACCCTCCTCGGTGTCCTCCACCAAACCACCACGCCGGCTCCTCCCTCGGCCTCCCTTCCTCTCCACTCGGCTCCCCTCTCTGACCACTGCAATCCCGGCCGCCACCTCTTTTATTTTTATTTTCAGATCTATTTTTGTTGGTGGGTAGGCTTCTTCTCCTTTATTTTTGTGTGGTGTGTTTGTGGTGGTGAAATGGTGGTTGTTGTTGGTGGCTTAGAATTGGGTGAGGTCGGATGTTGTGGTGGGATTTGGGGTTGTTTGGTGGGGGTTGGGCCTGGCGGTGTGGGTATGTGACGGCAGCGGTGATTGGGGACGGCCTGGCGGTGTGGGTATGTGACGGCGGTGGTGGTAGTTAAGACTAAAGTTACATGATATTAGAGTAAAGTTACTCTATAAAATGACATATTATCGGACTAAATGTAACACCCGCAAATGTACCCTAATTTTTATAGTAAAAATATTTTACGGATACTTTTCAGCGAAATTTAGTTTTAGTTTAGAATTTAATTTCCCGTGTCGAATTTAGAATTTCCGAGTTCGTATTTGGATTTTACGCGAGATTTCAAGTGAATCCCGTCTTAAGTCGTCTTTGACTTTTTCTTGACTTTTCCACTTACACATCTCATACTCCCTCTTAACCTAATTCATTCCACACAACTCAACTCTTTCTTCCTCACTAAGAAATCAACCAAAAGCTTAACTTCCATTTTTGATCCGTCTTATAATCATCATAACTCTTTCGTTTCTCGCTCAAATTTACGTAAGTTCGTCTTATTCTTTCCCTCTCATCGTCCTCTATCCGTATTGATAATAAAATTACCGTCTTTCTCGCTTTTCAAACTTTCCGTCATTCTCACGGTGAAGAATATTCATCTTTTATTAATTATTTGTAGATGGTGACCTTCAAGATCCCGACAAAGACTATTTCTTAATCGAAGAGGACCTTGACGCGGAGTGAAGACGCATAAAGGTAACGGTGAAGGGTTACTCGATATCATTTACGTGTTTTACATGCTTTCTATGTTAGAATTTGTATTTAGAATACGATTAATAAGCTTAGGATTTTTATTATTGATAATGATTGTAGTTAGTTGATGATTTTTGATGATGATTATTGATTGTTGATAATTGATAGAAGTGAATTATGAAAATTGAAAATGATTGAATGTGTAATGAAGGCTCTCGGGTGAACTGGGGTTCCCAGCCAGGTGAACGGCCGCCGGTCTGCCCACCGGCTGGGAACACATCAGAATGACTTTGATTTTTCTGCATTGGTGCTCCCGGCCGGGTGCCCGGCCGCCGGCCTCCTGACCGGCTGGGAACACGCTGCCTTTTCTTTGTGATTTTTGGATGTAGTATGATGTGCCTGCCGGGGTACCGGCCGCCGGTCCACTGACCGGCCGGCAACACGCTGGAATTGTTTCTTATAATTTTCTAAATTCGAAATTTATAATAGTTCGCATGGTTCGTTTATCGTATAAATTTACGTAGCGACTTATAATATTAATGTTTCGAATATATGATATTTCATTCGCTTGTATCACATGTTTTATGACGGTTTTTGATATGTCCCACTTTGAGTCGGTTTTTACAAATGTTACGGTTTGAGCACTATTTTGTTATGTGCTTGGTACTCTCATTCCCTTGGCTACCTCCACGTTCGTAAGGCTGGAATGTCGGAACGGGGAGGTATCCTACTGCTTAATTGCATGTGTTAGTGGGCATACGACGACGTTGTTGGGAGGCGAACGCTTTGCGTTGATCGACCCGGCCGTCAAATGTTGTGTACTTGCGAGGTGGTGTTATTTGCATGTAGCGTACCGCTTGTTATGAGGTTGTGCTCTTTTCCGCCTCTTTCGTGAATTTCATCTACCGAATTTGGGGTACTCGGCGTCTATATGACCGAGTCTTGGATGCGAAACGTTTATCGCATGTCGAATCCGGAAAATGTTATTCGGGATTCTGGCCAGATTTAGACTAGGACCGGGTATTTATATCGTCGTTCTACCAGGAGGAAATTAGTCTACATATACGAAATGAATTGAATCGTGTATGTGTTCAGGGAAATGCTTATCTCGTGGATGCCTTTTAATCACACTTGCCATGTACACGGTGCTAGTGCGTTTCATTTACCATGAGAGATGTCGTCATTGTGTCGTTTTGTTTGGATGGATGATTACATGATTGATTATTCATGGATCATTGCATGACTTGGCATGGTTTGTTTGTCGAGTCTCAATCTTATCAAACTTATACCGCTAACGGTGAGATGTAAGCCCTAGTGAGCGTATTCGGTTGCCTAAGAGTGTCTTCCCCGAGTCTTTGTATAACATGATGGATTCGGATTTGTATTCTTATGCTCTTATCATATATATTGAATTGCCTATCTATCCTTATCGTTTCTCACATGTATATCTATATGTATGCATGCTCTACTTTTGTATTTCCTTTATGTACGTTTAATGTGATATGGCTGGGAGAACCCGGAGTTACTCCCCCTGATTGTGGCGTTCATGTTTTTTTCATGGAATGAACAGGTTGCTTGCATGGATGGCTTTTTGCTTGATATTTTGGGTTCGGGTGTGAGCTAGCGGGCGTTGTCCCTGGAAGATTCACCTCTAGTCGTTAATTAGCTAGTTTGCTAATCACTTTGACATTTATAACCTTTTGAGAGATTTCGTCTCTTTGTTGTATTTCATACTTTAGTTCGTAATATTTGACACTCCTTGTATACTTCTTCTTGCATGTATAAAAGTTTTAAAAACTTCATATTTCCGCTATATAATTCACATGCTTGTATGTTTTATATTTCTGCATTCGCGAGGGTTGTCACAGTTGGTATAAGAGCTTTATTGCTCCCGACGCACACACGTGAACCCTAAACTTAAACTACTTGACCTTGAAATAATAAATGAGAGATGGGTAGAAGTTAAGGACTTTACTTGGTAGTCTATTTGTTTATGCTAATTGATAGGAATAACTTAATTTATTTTTGTTTCTTATGAAGATGGTTAGACCACGACTAGTTGAGAACGTTATGTTGGAAGCTCTCACTCAAGTGCTGAAAAATCAGCAAGATGCGGCTTTAGCTCTAGCCAACCAAGTTCCCCCTTGAAGGGAAGATAACCATCAAGGTGGCTACGCTTGGGTAGCTGGACAAATAACTAGGAGTAAAATTATACCATATGGTGGAGAGCCGGACCCTACGGAGCTATCAGATTGGTTCCGTGAGATGGAGAAGCAGTTTGATCTATACCAAGTCCGTGAAGAGGACAAGGTGAGGATCGCAAAGCACTTCCTTGTAAGGGAAGCTGATAATTGGTGGGCTATCACAAGTGCCACCGCTACTCTCGAAGATGACTTCAACTGGGCTTGTTTCAAAGCTCTGGTGGAAGGTAGATTCTATCCTAAAGAGCTTAAGCAACAAAGGCTCAAGGAGTTCATTGACTTTAAGCAAGGCAACTTGTCAGCTCAGGACTTTACTACGGAGTTCAATAAGCTTGCTCCTTTTGCTCCGAGGCTTATCCGAGATGACGAGGACCGAGCCTTCTATTACCGTAACAAGCTGAGTGCCGTTCTTCAAAGTAAAGTGAGAAGGAATACTACGTCCTTTGGGGATCTTTATGATGATGCCTTGTGGGCCGAGAATTCCATGAAGGCCATTAGGGATGAAGCTTTGATGAATAATCCCTCTCCTTCTTTCACTCCTAGGCCGAATGTATTTGGGAAGAGACCGTTTAGTCCGTCTCCTTCTAACTCTTATGCTAACAAGAGGAGATTTAATCCTTCTTCCAATGCAAACACAAGAGCTCCTGCTCCTTTCATTCCTCGAGCTACTTCTAATGTGGCTCATAAGCCTTATGCTCCACAAGCTCAAGCTCAAGGTTGCTTTTGCAACCGTTGTAGACTTCCCCACCACCCCGGTGTGGCATGTTTCAACCGACCTTATGTGTGCTTCTTTTGCCAAAAGGGTGGTCACCGTTATGATGATTGCCCCGATCGAAAGTTGCCCCCTCCTCCTGCTAAACCTAAGGGTTCTATCTTTGTCATGAGCCGTGCCGAAGCCGATGCTCATCCAGAGATCATTACGGGTATGTTCTCAATCTTAGAGCAACCGTGTCTTATTCTTTTTTATACCGGTGCTTCAATGTCTTTTGTGTCTTCGACTTATGCTAATAAGTTATCTATTGAGCCTACATCTAGTGAGGATACTCCCATATCCTTACCATCCGGAGAAATTATCTCTTGTTCTACTCTTTATCCTAATGTACCAATATCTATTTCGGGTTCTATCTTCCCCGCAAATCTCCTTAAGTTTCCTCTAGGAGAGTTCGATATAATCCTAGGTATTGATTGGTTAGCATTGTACCATGCTAGGTTCGAGTGTCGTGATCAAAAGATTTATTTAAAGAGTCCTTTAGGAGTTAGAATAACCTATAAGGGATCTCATCCCCGAAAAGGTGTGTCTTTGATTTCCGCTATGAAATTGGTAAGTATGGTAAGAAAAGGTCACCAAGCATACTTGTGTATTGTGACTTCTTCAACTACCTCTTTGCCAAGTATTGAAGATGTGCCTATTGTTCGAGAATTCGTTGATGTATTCCCCGAAGATTTGCCCGGGATTCCTCTCGAGCGTGATGTTGAGTTCTCTATTGATCTTGTACCTGGTTCTGGACCCATAGCCAAAGCTTCTTACCGTATGGCTCCAGCCGAATTGAAAGAATTAAGAAAGCAGCTAGATGATATGATTGAGAAGGGTTTTATTCGACCAAGTGCCTCGCCTTGGGGTGCTCCCGTTCTCTTTGTAAAGAAGAAAGATGGTTCTATGAGGCTTTGTATTGATTATCGTGAATTGAATCGGATTACAATCAAGAATAGGTATCCTTTGCCGAGAATAGAAGATTTGTTTGATCAACTAAAGGGTGCGTATACTTTTTCCAAGATTGATTTGAGATCCGGTTATCACCAAATTCCCGTTCGTGATATTGATATTCCGAATACCGCTTTTAGTACAAGGTATGGCCATTATGAGTTCAAGGTGATGCCATTTGGATTGACGAATGCTCCCTCTATCTTTATGGACCAAATGAACCGCACATTAAGTGAGTATCTTGACAAGTGTGTGGTGGTATTCATTGATGATATTCTCATTTTCTCCAAGTCCGAAGAAGAGCATGCTATTCATCTAAGGACTATTTTGGGTGTTCTTCGTCGTCAGAAGTGGTATGCTAAGTTCTCCAAGTGTGAATTTTGGTTACCTAAAGTGTCCTTTCTTGGGCATGTGATTTCTAAAGAAGGTGTAATGGTGGATCCTTCTAAAATTGAGGCTGTTGGTGATTGGAAGAGTCCGACCGATATTAGAGAAATTCGAAGTTTTCTTGGTTTAGCTGGTTATTACCGTAGATTTGTCAAGGATTTCTCTAAGCTTGCTAGACCGATGACCCAGTTGTTGAAGAAGGAAACCAAGTTCCTATGGAATGAAGCTTGTGAAACCGCGTTTCAAGAGTTAAAGAAGAGGTTAACTACCGCTCCGGTGTTGACTTTGCCTGAAGATGGAGTAGACTTTGATGTCTATTGTGATGCTTCTAAAATGGGTTTGGGTTGTGTTCTTATGCAAAGTAGGAAAGTGGTGGCTTATACTTCAAGACAGTTGAGAGTTCATGAAGTGAACTATCCTACTCATGATTTGGAATTGGCCGCCGTTGTTCATGCTTTGAAAGTGTGGAGACACTACCTTATTGGAGTTCATTGTCGTATATTCACCGATCACAAAAGTTTGAAATACATATTTACTCAAAAAGAGTTGAATATGAGGCAAAGAAGATGGTTGGAATTGGTGAATGATTATGATTTTGAGTTATTGTACCATGAAGGGAAGGCTAATGTTGTTGCCGATGCTCTTAGTAGGAAAGCTTCTCATGTATTGAATGCTATGCGGGTATTACCCGATGATCTTTGTGCCGAGTTTCGAAAGTTGAAGTTGGAATTCGTGGAGCGTGGTTTTGTTTATGTTGGGGCTATGATTGCCGAGCCTATTTTCCTCCGTGAGATCCGCGAAAGCCAAGTCGATGATCTTACCTACAAGTCTATTCAAGCCAAACTTCGTGAAGGTAAAGCTAAAGATTTCAAATTTGAGGATAAAGGTGTTCTTCGTTTCCATGGCCGTTTATTTGTTCCTAATGCTCTTGATTTGAGGAAGCGAGTTCTTGATGAAGCTCACCTTTCCCCTTATTCTATTCACCCCGGTGGTGATAAGATGTACAAAGATTTGAAGCTACAATTTTGGTGGCCGAACTTGAAGGGCGATGTTGTGTCTTATGTTGGAAGATGTCTTACTTGCCAACAAGTGAAGATTGAACACAAGAGGCCCGGTGGATTGCTTCAACCGTTGGATATTCCGCTATGGAAGTGGGAATCTATTTCTATGGATTTTGTTATGGCTTTGCCGAGGACCGTTGGAGGTAAAGATGCCGTTTGGGTTGTTGTTGATCGTTTGACCAAGTGTGCTAGATTTATTCCGATCAAAGAAACTTGGAGTTTAGATCGTTTAGCGAAAGCTTATGTTGATGAGATTGTTAGATACCATGGTGTTCCCAAGGAGATTATATCCGACCGAGATCCGAGGTTTTGTTCGAGATTTTGGAAGGCTTTACAAGAAGCCATGGGTAGTAAATTGTTGATGAGTACCGCATTTCATGCCGCTACTGATGGTCAGACCGAGAGGACTATTCAGACTTTAGAAGACTTGCTTAAGGCTTGTGCACTCGACTTCCAATCTAGTTGGGAAAAGAGTCTACCGTTGGTGGAGTTTTCTTACAACAACAGTTATCATGCATCGATCAAGATGGCTCCTTATGAAGCTCTTTATGGAAGGAAATGTCGGAGTCCTATATGTTGGAATCAATTGAGTGATGTTCGTGACTTAGGCCCCAATGTTCTTGTTGAGACTGTTGATAATGTGAAGGTCATTCATGATAGAATGAAAGCCGCTCAAGTCTAAAGTCTTATGCCGATATCCGAAGAAGGCCGTTAGAGTTTGAAGTTGGGGATAAAGTGTTTTTGAAAGTATCTCCAATGAAGGGTGTTAAACGGTTTGGTGTTAAGGGTAAATTAAGCCCGAAATACATTGGACCCTTTGATATTGTGAAAAGGATTGGTGCCATTGCTTACAAGTTGGATTTGCCCCCGAATTTGGCTAAGGTTCATAATGTATTCCATGTTTCTTAATTGAGAAAGTATGTTAGTGATCCAAGCCATGTCTTTCAAAAGGAAATGCCCGAGCTTGAACTGCATTTATCCTTTGAAGAGAAGCCGATCCGCATCCTAGATCGCAAGGATAAGAAGTTGAGAAGTAAGGTGGTTCCTTTAGTGAAAATCTTGTGGAGATGTGCTAATGTCGAAGAAGAGACTTGGGAAACGGAAGCTTCTATGCGTAGTAAATATCCGAGCCTATTCGATTAAGGTATCTTTCTTTCGCTCAAGTTTCGTGGGCAAAACTTTTTAAAAGGTGGGGTGATTGTAACACCCGCAAATGTACCCTAATTTTTATACTAAAAATATTTTACGGATACTTTTCAGCGAAATTTAGTTTTAGTTTAGAATTTAATTTCCCGTGTCGAATTTAGAATTTCCGAGTTCGTATTTGGATTTTACGCGAGATTTCAAGTGAATCCCGTCTTAAGTCGTCTTTGACTTTTTATTGACTTTTCCACTTACACATCTCATACTCCCTCTTAACCTAATTCATTCCACACAACTCAACTCTTTCTTCCTCACTAAGAAATCAACCAAAAGCTTAACTTCCATTTTTGATCCGTCTTATAATCATCATAACTCTTTCGTTTCTCGCTCAAATTTACGTAAGTTTGTCTTATTCTTTCCCTCTGATCGTCCTCTATCCGTATTGATAATAAAATTACCGTCTTTCTTGCTTTTCAAACTTTCCGTCTTTCTCAAGGTGAAGAATATTCATCTTTTATTAATTATTTGTAGGTGGTGACATTCAAGATCCCGACAAAGACTATTTCTTAATCGAAGAGGACCTTGACGCGGAGTGAAGACGCATAAAGGTAACGGTGAAGGGTTACTCGATATCATTTACGTGTTTTACATGCTTTCTATGTTAGAATTTGTATTTAGAATACGATTAATAAGCTTAGGAATTGTATTATTGATAATGATAGTTGTTAGTTGATGATTTTTGATGATGATTATTGATTGTTGATAATTGATAGAAGTGAATTATGAAAATTGAAAATGATTGAATGTGTAATGAAGGCTCTCGGGTGAACTGGGGTTCCCAGCCGGGTGACCGGCCGCCGGTCTGCCCACCGGCTGAGAACACATCAGAATGACTTTGATTTTTCTGTATTGGTGCTCCCGGCCGGGTGCCCGGCCGCCGGCCCTCTGACCGGCTGGGAACACGCTGCCTTTTCTTTGTGATTTTTGGATGTAGTATGATGTGCCTGCCGGGGTACCGGCCGCCGGTCCACTGACCGGCCGGCAACACGCTGGACTTGTTTCTTATAATTTTCTAAATTCGAAATTTATAATAGTTCGCATGGTTCGTTTATCGTATAAATTTACGTAGCGACTTATAATATTAATGTTTCGAATATATGATATTTCATTCGCTTGTATCGCATGTTTTATGACGGTTTTTGATATGTCCCACTTTGAGTCGATTTTACAAAAGTTACGGTTTGAGCACTATTTTGTTATGTGCTTGGTACTCTCATTCCCTTGGCTACCTCCACGTTCGTAAGGCTGGAATTTCGGAACGGGGATGTATCCTACTGCTTAATTGCATGTGTTAGTGGGCATACGACGACGTTGTTGGGAGGCGAACGCTTTGCGTTGATCGACCCGGCCGTCAAATGTTGTGTACTTGCGAGGTGGTGTTATTTGCATGTAGCGTACCGCTTGTTATGAGGCTTGTGCTCTTTTCCACCTCTTTCGTGAATTACTCGGCATTTATGATTGACCGAGTCTTGTATGCGAAACGTTTATTGCATGTCGAACCGAAAAATGTGATTTCGGGATTCTGGCCAGATTTAGACTAGGACCGGGTATTTATATCGTCGTTCTACCATGAGGAAATTAGTCTACATATACGAAATGAATTGAATCGTGTATTCGTTCAGGGAAATGCTTATCTCGTGGATGCCTTTTAATCAGACTTGCCATGTACACGGTGCTAGTGCGTTTCATTTACCGTGAGAGATGTCGTCATTGTGTCGTTTTGTTTGGATGGATGATTACATGATTGATTATTCATGATCATTGCATGACTTGGCATGGTTTGTTTGTCGAGTCTCAATCTTATCAAACTTATACCGCTAACGATGAGATGTAAGCCCTAGTGAGCGTATTCGGTTGCCTAAGAGTGTTTTCCCCGAGTCTTTGTATAACATGATGGATTCGGATTTGTATTCCATATGCTCTTATCACTACATATTGAATTGCCTATCTATCCTTATCGTATTTCACATGTATATCTATATATGCACGCTTCTACTTTTTTTTTTTTTGGTATCAATGTAATTAATATTAATAAAATTGCCTTAGGCACACATTACATAATTGTTAGCATATCCTCATACCAACTATCATCTAAACTATCCAAAAAACCCTTACATTAAACCCTTCACCATACACCACCTTTTATCACTTAGCCTAAGTTGCCCTAAATTAACATTCATCAGCCTTAGCCTTATGTCCATTCTAACTTGCTCAACAATTTTACTAGGAAGCATACAATATTTATCAAGCCTACAAATATTCCTAGCTCGCCAAATTCCATAATAAATTGCATTGATCACAGCCCACATAACCTTCCTCTGAAAACCAGACTCAGCTTTGATCCTCAGCAGTCTGGTATAGGTGAAACAACAGCAATCTATCTGTAACCAATCTTGAATCAGACCAAAGCAGCACTTTGTAAAATAGCAGTCCTGAAACAAATGAGAGTGAGTCTCTATAGCAACTCCACAAAGAAAACAATCAACATGCTCAGCAATGCCCATTCCTGCCAATCTATCCAACGTCAAAAGTCTACCTTGCCATACTAGCCAGTTAATGAAGCAGTGTCTTGGAACATTAAGCCTGTTCCATACCACCCTGCACCATCCCACCTTAATCTCTGCCCCAGTTAACCATGAGTAACCTTTTGAAATGGTATAGTGATCATCAGAAGCCATCCAATTCCCATTAACCAAAGCATCTTGAAACATTGTTTTAACTGCACAGATCTTCCTCCAAGCCCAAGAACTATAATTACTAGGGGAATGACTCTGCCATTCCCTTCCTTTAAGATAAATTTTATCAATCCACTTGATCCACAGCAAGTCCTTCTTAGTGACAATCCACCACACAAGCTTTCCTACTGCAGCATAATTCCAGACCTTGCTATCTACCAAACCCAGCCCTCCATTATCCTTACCTTTGCATAACACTGACCAAGCAACCAAAGGAGCTTTAGAATACCCCTCATCACCCTCCCATAGGAAGTTCCTACAGAGAGCCTTGAGTCTATCCATAACTCCACAAGGAAGAACAAACATTTGAGCCCAGTAATTATGAATGGTACTAAGAACAGCTTTAACCAAAGTTAATCTACTAGTATAAGCAATTTTTCTCTTATTCCAGCCTCTTATCCTTGTAATCATCTTCTCAACTAAGATGTTGCAATCAGTTTTTGACAGTCTTTTGTGAGAAATAGTGACTCCAAGATACTTGAATGGAAGTGTACCTTTTTTGAAGCCAGTATGGGCAAAAATTGCATCCTCAGCCTCAGTGCTCATTCCATTCACAATCAAATCAGATTTGTCACTATTGATGTGCAAACCAGAAGCTCTAGAGAAGAAGTTAAAACCCTCCACAATAAGAAAAATGGATCTCAAATCACCCTTACAAAAGATGAGAAGATCATCAGCAAATAACAAATGATTAAGCCTCAAACCTTTGCATAAGTGATGAAATTTGATGCCCTTAATGTCACTAACCACCTTCATAATCCTACTCAAATATTCCATACATAAAGTGAACAGCAAGGGAGATAAAGGATGTCCTTGACGAAGACCTTTTTGGCCTTTGAAAAACCCATGAGGAGTACCATTGATAACCAAAGAATAAGAAGTTGTGGTAATACACTCCATAACCAGCTTAACTAAATGATCAGGAAAATTTAGAGAACATAATACCTGATAAACAAACTTCCACTCAATAGAATCATATGCTTTCCTCAAATCAACCTTGATCATACATCTAGGAGAAGCAGACTTGTTAGCATAAAGTCTAACCAAGTCCTGACTGATCAATATATTCCCCATAATACTTCTCCCTTTAACTCGAGCTACTCTATTACAAAGCAGTTTTGAAATGACTTTATAAAGAGTATTGCAGCAAGCAATTGGTCTAAAGTCCTTAACAGAAATAGGGTTCTCAGACTTGGGAATCAGCACAATATTAGTACAATTCAATTGTTTAAGCAATCTGCCATGTAAGAAAAAATCTTTGACAGCAACACAAACCTCCTGCTTAATGATATCCCAAGTAGTTCTAAAAAAGCAACTACTAAATCCATCAGGACCAGGGCTTTTATCCCATGGAATAGAGAAAACTGTGTCTCTAATTTCTTCATCAGAAGGAACCTGACATAACATAGACCAGTCCTCTACCTTAACTTTAGGGCCATTCCCCATAATCTGAGGATTAAAGTCAGAACAAGAACCAGCAGAGCCCAACAGCTCCCTATAATAAACTTCAAAAGCCTGAATAATGTCCTCAGGTTTCTTGTAAGTGACTCCATCCAGGCCTACAACTCTAAGCACTTTATTTTGAATTTGTCTCTTCTTAATAGCTTTGTGAAAGATAGCAGTATTAGTGTCCCCATCCTTAGCCCATACACGCTTCTACTTTTGTATTTCCTTTTATGTACGTTTAATGTGATATGGCTGGGAGAACCCGGAGTTACTCCCCACTGATTGTGGCGTTCATGTTTTTCATGGATGAACAGGTTGCTTGCATGGATGGCTTTTGGCTTGATATTTTGGGTTCGGGTGTGAGCTAGCGAGCGTTGTCCCTGGAAGATTCACCTCTAGTCGTTAATTAGCTAGTTTGCTAATCACTTTGACATTTATAACCTTTTGAGAGACTTCGTCTCTTTGTTGTATTTCATACTTTAGTTTGTAATATTTGACACTCCTCGTATACTTCTTCTTGCATGTATAAAAGTTTTAAAAACTTCATATTTCCGCTATATAATTCACATACTTGTATGTTTTATATTTCCGCATTCGCGAGGGTTGTCACACTAAAGTTACATAAAATCAGTCTAAAGTTGTGACAACCCTCGCGAATGCGGAAATATAAAACAAACAAGCATGTGAATTATATTGCGGAAATAGGTAGTTTTAAAAACTTTTATACATGCAAGTTAAATAAAACGAGGAGTGTCAAAATGTTACAACTAAGTACGGAAATACAATAAAGAGACGGGGTCTCTTAAATGTTAGCAAAGAACAAGTGTTTAGCAAAACTAGCTAAAATCGTCTAGAGGTGAAACTTCCAGGGACAACGCCCGCTAGCTCACACCTGAACCCCAAAATATCATAGCCAAAAAGCCATCCATGCAAGCAACCTGTTCATTCTTGAAAAACATGAACGCCACAGTCAGTGGGGAGTAACTCCGGGTTCTCCCATGAAAGTCCATAGACCTTAATTAGACTCCTCTAATTATTTACTAAATTACTTTTTAATTTAGTTTATAATGATCTATGTAACATGCATGCAAATATAAAGACATTTATATAAGAGAAAAAATTTCCTCACATTGATATGGAAAATATAAGGGCACAACAAGAACTCCTTCTTGTTGTTCTTGAGCTAATAATATTGATGAATACAAATAATCTCCAAAATAGAAGATCTCCTCTAAGTTGCACCAAGATTAACCCAAATAATCTACCCTTATTATTAACTAGATAATAAGATAGATATTATTCTACTAATATTATGACTATATTACTACACTAATAATACTTAGTAAATATTAGTGTTTGAGAGTTTTAGTAAGAATATGAGGTTTTTAGAGAAGTAAGGAAACAAAGCACAAAATGAAGTAAGTAAAAAATGAGCAACACTTGGTCATTTTATAGACCATTTGGCCGGACTTCACAAGCCAAAATAGGGCTCTTATTTTGTTCATTTGATCACATGCATTAGAGTGGAGTGTTGTAGAACAAGTGATGATTGTTTACTACTTTTTATGTCACTTTCAAAAGGTAACTAAGTAGTGTAAACATGAACAAAAATCATCACCTTGTAACTATAAGCCAACCGGCCACAATGGCCTTAGTTTGGTCCATTTGATTTTTGATATTTGTCTTACAAAACTTATTGATCATATGGTTAATTATCTTGTATAATTAAGTGTTAATTTGATCATATAACAATTATATGACTCAATTAAATAAATAATATGTACTTAACATTTTAAGTAATATTTTACCATTATATCAATATATAATGGGTCCCACAATGCTTAGTTAATTTATTTTACAACTCCTTGTAAATATAATTAACTAATTACCTCTATCTCAAAACCTCAACTAATTTAGTAATTTAACGATTAATTACTAAGTTAAAATTATTTAATCGTATTAAAATAAGATATAAATTTATTAGTCAATTATCGCATAATTGAAAAATAAGCTTAATCGAATTTGAGTTCTTAACTCAATTTCTAATAATTAACTCTCGTACATATCGAATATATGTAATGTACTAATTAACTGTATCGTATACAAATAATTAGTTACTATTTGGATTTCATCCTTTAGGTGTGACCGAAAGGGATCAGTTGATCACCGCCGTCAAACGACAATAACGTCAAACTCTAGTCAGCCAACCGTTATTGATTTACGTTAATCAACTGACTAATCATATATATAGTCAATAAATATCCCAATTATATTCCATAATAAGATTTATTATGTGGCGCACTTTTGTGGAGGACACCTACTCCAACAATCTCCCACTTGTCTGACACAAGTGTGCGTCACCGATTCTCTTGTCTCTTTATCACATCTCCCACTCAACGCAAGGTGTCTTCCAGGTCGCACTTGCGATTGACAATATCTAGAGTGGTTTTCTCGATAGGGAGAGTAACTGTCTGACCGGAAAATCTACCATAGATCTCTTTCCGAGCGTGGCCACGCATTTACAGTAACTTCTCCTCGAGTGGCCTAAAGATGTTTTTACCCAACGTGGGTGGACAATTCCTGTTGATCCATCTACTCTGTATGATGCAGATCACCATGATCCAGAAGAAGTCCATCGGCCTCCTTTTACGGCACGACCTAGAACATCAACCAAAACCAATCGGAAACTGCACCGACTCAGATAGACGGTCGCCAGTCAAAAGAATCGACTTATAGGAATAAGATAGAAGACCCTGCCACGACCAGGCATCAAACAATTGATTTAAGGGTCTCTATCATGTCACTGTCCGACAGAGTGTCATACAGTCTGTCTATGTAAACGACCAGTCATCTCCATGACCCCATGGTGCTGAACCAACCATCGATCGACTTACAATCTAGTCATTTCGAGACGTCACCTCATTTGAGTGACTAGGGACAAAATACTAAGTTCTTCCTATTCACTTGAATAGGGTCCAACAATCTATTCGGATAAACAAAGTATTAAATTTAGTCAAACTAAATAAAAGAGTTTAAAATAAAACTCAAACAATAAATGCCATTATCATATATGAAATAATTAATACAACATTCAATTATTACATATTACATAATCTAAAGGAATTCTGGCACACGTCTCAATCCCATTGTGACGACATGACCATCATGCTTAGCCTTTGATAAAGGCTTGGTTAAAGGATCAGCAATGTTGTCATCTGTCCCAACCTTACAAATGTCAATTTCCTTTCTGTCCACGTAATCTCTAATTACATGATATTTCCTAAGTACATGTCTAGACTTGTTACTAGACTTGGGCTCTTTTGCTTGAAAAATAGCCCCACTGTTATCACAATAAATTGTGATAGGATCTTTGGCAGTAGGGACTACTGTTAGTCCTTCCAAAAATTGCCGAATCCACACAGCTTCCTTTGCAGCTTCAGACGCTGCAAGGTACTCTGCTTCTGTTGTAGAATCCGCTGTAACGCTTTGTTTGAAACTCTTCCAGCAAAACAGCTCCTCCATTCATCATATAAACGTAGCCGGATTGGGATTTCATATCATCCCTATCTGTTTGGAAACTGGCATCTATGTAACCCTTTACACGTAACTCAGTCTCGCCTCCAAACACTAAGAACGAATCCTTGGTCCTTCTCAAGTACTTAAGGATGTTCTTTACGGCTATCCAGTGACTCTCACCTGGATTTGCTTGGTAACGACTTGTCATGCTCAAAGCATATGCAACGTCGGGACGAGTGCACATCATAGCATACATGATTGATCCAACAGCTGATGCGTAAGGGATCAATTTCATGCGTTCAATCTCCTCGGGTTTCGTAGGGCACTCTGACTTGCTCAAAGTGATCCCACTTCCCATAGGAATAAAGCCTCTCTTAGAGTCTTTCATGTTGAACCGATCAAGAATCTTATCTATATAAGTCTCTTGACTTAATGCTAGTATCCTTTTAGATCTATCCCTATAGATCGGATACCTAAGATGCGCTGGGCCTCTCCTAGGTCTTTCATTTGGAAATGTATTCCTAGCCACTCCTTTACAGAAGTGAGCATTGGAATATCATTCCCAATGAGTAGTATGTCATCCACTACAAGACTAGAAAGTTACTTTACTCCCACTAAACTTCATGTATAAACACGGTTCCTCGACACTTCGAGTGAAACCATTTTGTTTAATTACATGATCGAAACGATGATTCCAACTCCTGGATGCTTGCTTAAGACCATAGATGGATCTCTTAAGTTTGCATACCTTCTTAGGGTTTGATGGATCCACAAAACCTTCAGGTTGTGTCATGTACACTTCCTCTTCTAGAATCCCATTCAAGAAGGCGGTTTTGACATCCATTTGCCAAATCTCATAATTATGAAATGCGGCAACCGCTAAGATAATCCTTATGGATCGAAGCATGGCGACTGGGGCGAAGGTTTCGTCATAGTGAAGACCATGAACTTGGGTGAAACCTTTTGCCACCAATCTAGCTTTGTAAACATCATTATGTTTATCTATGCCACTTTTGATCTTATAGATCCACTTACACTGAAGAGGTCTTACCTCATTAGGTAAATCAACCAAGTCCCATACTTGATTGTCGTACATAGAATCCATTTCGGATTGCATGGCTCCTAGCCATAGCTTTGAGTCGGGACTAGAAATGGCTGCTTTGTAGGTAGTAGGTTCGTTACTTTCAAAAAGTAACACATTATAGTCATCACCTTCCTCTATAATACCAAGGTATCTATCAGGTGGATGACTAATTCTGCTTGACCTCCTAGGTTCCGAAGGAATAATTACCGTACCAGACGAAGAGGGAACGTTTTCCTCGTCGTCCTTTTCGGTTTGTGGCTCTTGGACTTCATCAAGTTCAAATTTTCTCCCACTCTGTCTTTTAGAAATAAAATCCTTTTCTAAAAAGACTGCATCACGAGACACAAACACTTTTTCCTCGTGTTTATTGTAGAAGTAATAAGCACGTGATTCCTTTGGATATCCTACAAAAAGACATTTGTCAGATTTGGGTGCCAGTTTATCGTCAGACTTATTCTTAACAAAAGCCTCGCATCCCCAAATTCTCATAAATGACAAATAAGGGACTTTTCCTGTCCATATCTCATATGGAGTCTTGTTTGCCGCTTTAGTCGGGCTTCGATTTAGTGAAAATATTGCAGATAAGATAGCAAAAACCCCAAAAATAATCAGGAAGCTCAGTTGGACTCATATTAGACGCACAATATCAAAAGTTCGATTTTCCTTTCGGATTACCCCCTTAATTGAGGTGTTCCAGGAGGAGTCATTGTGATAATATACCACAATTCTTTCAGGTGTGAATCAAATTCATGGTTCAAGTATTTTCACCACCACGATCAACGATCGTAGGTTTTAATCTTTTATTCAATGGTTTTTTTTTTCTGTACTCATTTTGAAATTTGAACTTTTCAAAAAGAATCACTTTTATGCCTCATCAAGTAGACATATCCATATCTACTCAAGTCGTCGGTTAAAGTAATGAAGTAGTGATAACCACCTCTAGCTCGGATAGTCATTGGACCGCATACATCCGTGTGTATAAGTCCTAATACTTCACTTGCTCGTGTTCCTTTTCCAGTAAAAGGAGCACGAGTCATCTTGCCTAGAAGACAAGATTCGCATACGCCATAAGATTCGTAATCGAATGGTTTGAGTACTTTAGATGAAACAAGTCTCTTTATGCGGCGTTCGTTTATGTGCCCTAAACGACAATGCCAAAGGTATGATTGATTAGGTTCACCTGTTTTGAGCTTCTTGTTTTCTACATGATAGACCTCTTTTGCAATATCTAGAACATAAATACCTCCAATAGAAATGGCCTCGCCATAAACCATTTCATTAAGTGAAAAAGTACAACAGTTGTTCTTAATGCAAAATGAAAAACTTCCATGTCTAACACGGAAATGGAGATAATGTATTGGTAATGAGTGGTATAATAGCACATTTTATTAAATACAACTCTAAACCATTAGGCAAAAGAAGAACGTAGGTGCCCACGGAAACTGCGGCTACCTTAGCTCCATTTCCCATGCGTAGGTCCACGTCACCCTTGGTAGTGCTGCACGTCCCATCGCCCCGTGTACATGATTACAAAGGTTTGGAGAACCACAACGGTATCAATACCCAAAGCAAGAGGTACTAGCCAAAGTTAATATCTATATATAGATTGATGAAAGAAGTTTTACCTGACGTTTGTCACACAAACCGTCTTTCTTTGTCTTTCAAAGTTACTTGGGGTGCAATTGCGGTTCCATGCCTTTGCCATTACAATAATAGGCAATCCTCCGCTGTGTTTGTTTGACTTGGGCTTGGCCTTATAAAAGGACTTTGGCCTTCCCCCTTGCTGGATTTCTTGAAAAGAGTCTTACCCTTTCCCTTGTCCTTCCTCACCCCAAGGTTCATGTTCTTCATTTTCATGGAAAGAACATCCTTGGGTTCACTCCCACTAGCCTCCATGTCTCTCTCAGCTTGGGTGAGGAGTGCATGGAGTTCATGGAAACTCTTGTCCATGCCATTCATGTTATAGTTCACCCTAAATTGGGTGAACTTAGGTGAGAGTGAATGAAGGATCTTACCCACCACCAAATTTTTCGGAATTGTGCACCCTAGACGCTCTAAGGTGTCCGCGTGCTCAACCATTTTGAGCACGTGTGGGCCAACCTTTGGGCCCCTTTGAAGCTTAGTGTCAAAGAATTTCGTAATTGCCTCATATTGGAGAATTTGAGGGGCTTGCGAAAACATCGAAGTGATCCTCGTGAATATCGCATATGCATTGAGAGAGATCAATTGAAGTTTGAGTTTGGGTGAGATTGACCAAATCAAGACATTCTTGACGTCATTAGCAACCTTTAAATAAAGGTCATATTCGGCCCGAACCACCGCGGACGATCTAGGCGCGGGTTCGGGGGGGGGCTCTTCAACCAAGTAGCGAAGCACGTTATCGGATAACGCGGCGCTCTTGATCGTTAACTCCCATTCAACGAAAGTTACTTACGTCATCCTAAGGGACACACTGTCTCATGACGGACCTAACCATGAGTATCATAACCAAAGTTGCAACGTTGTGATGATGTTCGGACATTATGCGGAATATGGTAACTACAACACAAAAGAAATATATAAACATCATTGTAGTTTACTTGACAAAACATTTTAACCAAGTTAAGGCAGTCATATAATGACACCTCTCACTAAATTATATAAATGATTCCAAGACCCATCCTTAAATAAAAATAGTCCTCGCATGCTACTTTTTATCTAGAAATGGTAAGTCGTTACTTGACTAATTCTACCCTTAGAACTCTTGGTTGACGGATTTCAACTAAATCCATCTCCTAGTCCCAAGATAACGCTTATATCGTTGAGTCCAATCCAATTTTGGCTTGTGATCGCATCACCCTACTTACCCGAGGTAAAAAGGGACCCACGAGCGTGGTAGCCCTAATGAACACGGGGTTCATAGGTGCTTCAATTGGTAAGGCTAAATCTCAATTTTTTTTTTTTTTTTAAACATGTGAGAGATCGGTCAATTTAGTTTATTAATCCCATAAGTGAACTAAGGTTCGTGTAATTGTTGGAATAACGTTCTGTGAATTGAAATAACGGTAAAGAAAAATGCATGTGTGAGATTTTGGCATGAGCGGAAATAAAAGCAAGCAATCAAGCAACAATAAATCCTAGTATGTGCACCTAGCTAATCAAATGTAACTAGATAGGTTACAAATTCGGAAACCAACTCCTTGGTCCCTTGCCTCTTCACTTGGAACACCTTCCAAAATGGCACCGTCTTGAGGGAGTCACCGGTCTTCATAAAAATAATTACAAATATACAAATTCCTATTATACATTTATTCTATAAAATAAAAATTATTAAATTATACAAACCGGCGATACGAGATCGCAATAAAATTACAACCAAACCGTTATTCCCTTACATTACGGGTAATAACGATTAAAAATAACTAGGCCATACTAGGTACAAAATTTGCATAAATTATTAAATAAATGACATTCATTCATTCCACCATAAATTAAATAAATTGCTGCAAAATTCATGCCAAAATCGCCCTAAACACATTCATGCTCATTGTAGCTCGATTTTACGGGATTTATTGATTTTTAACCATTAAAAATCAATATCAACATTTAAATCTCATTTAAATTCAAAATAATTAACTAAACTGATTTAGAACTATAAATTAGTCACTACTAATTTTTTTGGTCATTAATTAGATCGATTTGATTTCATTTGCTAAATATTACGGTTTAATCATAACAATTATGAAATAAAACCAAAATAAAATATAAACATCATAAAATTTGAAACCAAAAATTTTGTACATACTGGAACAATTCCAGGAACTATAAAAATAAAAACATTTGATCAAAAAATTTAAATTAATTTTATGAACAAATAGCTTTGTATTTAATGGTTTTATCAAATAAAAACATTAGAGATAGTAAAACAGTAAAACAAATTATGAAATTTCACCGAGAGTATCAACATCAGAATGTGAAATGTACAAAAAATTTTCAAGACCAGAAAAGGACGTTTCAATTTTATGAACATTATAATCTCATATTATCGACTTTTATCGTATAAAAATCAATAAACATGCAATACATAAGTAAAAGTCACGAAATTTTACATACAATATTTAAGACATGCTTGTGAGATCATATTAAAATTTCATGGCCAGAATCAACATGCAACTATTTTTAGTTAACTTTTAACTCATAAAATGCATGTTAACTCGGTTTAAACGCCAAAAATCAAAATAAATAGCAAATTAATCCCTAAAATCACGAAATTTGACCACAAACATTTTGAGGTCAGTAGATATACATGCACCAAATTTTTTTGTCAGAATCGTATTTTAACTCAAAATCTTTGATTTATTAGTTATCTTATAACTTTAATAAAAAAATGTCCAAAATGAACATGCATGCTACAAGCTAGCTCTAATACCACATGTAAGTCCATAGACCTTAATTAGACTCCTCTAATTATTTACTAAATTATTTTTTAATTTAGTTTATAATGATCTATGTAACAGGCATAAAAATATAAAGACATTTATATAAGAGAAGAAATTTCCTCACATTGATATGGAAAATATAAGAGCACAACAAGAACTCCTTCTTGTTGTTCTTGAGCTAATAATATGGATGAACACAAGTAATCTCCAAACTAGAAGATCTCCTCTAAGTTGCACCAAGATGAACCCAAATAATCTACTCTTATTATTAACTAGATAATAACATAGATATTATACTACTAATATTAGAATATATTACTACACTAGTAATACTTAGTAAATATTAGTATTTTAGAGTTTTTAGAGAAAAGATGAGTTTTTGAGAGAAGTATGAAAAACAAGCATGAATTGAACAAATGAAATGAACAACCATATTGCCCTTATAAAGACAATATGGCCGGTCAAAATGAGCTTCACAAGGCTCTCATTTTGCTTATTTTAATCACATGCATTAGGGTGGAGTGTTGTAGTATAAGTGATGATTATATTCTACTTGATATGTCACTTTCACTTGGTGACTTGTGAGTGTAAATAAGAACAACAATCATCACCATACTACAAGCAACATGACCGGCCACTATGGCCTTGTTTTGATCCATTTTGATTTTTGATATTTGTCCCACAAATACTTATTAATCATATGCTTAATTATCTTGTACAATTAAGTGTTAATTTGATCATATAACAATTATATGACACAAATAAATGAATAATATGTACTTAACATTTTAAGTAGTATTCTACCATTATATCAATATATAATGGGTCCCACAATGCTTAGTTAATTTATTTTACAACTCTTTGTAAATATAATTAACTAATTACCTCTATCTCAAAACCTCAACTAATTTAGTAATTTAACGATTAATTATTAAGTTAAATCTTATTTAATCGTATTAAAATAAGATATAAATTTCTTAGTTAATTATCGCATAATTGAAAAATAAACTTAATTGAATTTTGAGTTCTTAACTCAATTTCTAACAATTAACTCTCGTACATATCGAATATATGTAATGCACTAATTAACTGTATCGTATACAAATAATTAGTAACTATTTGGATTTCATCCTTTAGGTGTGACCGAAAGGAATCAGTTGATCACCGCCGTCATACGACAATAACGTCAAACTCTAGTTAGTCAACCGTTATTGATTTACGTTAATCAACTGACTAATCATATATATAGTCAATAAATATCCCAATTATATTCCTTAATAAGATTTATTATGTGGCGCACTATTGTGGAGGACACCTACTCCAACACTATATAGTATTTAAGTCGTTGCCCATTCACCTTAAAAACTCTTCCATCAATGCTAGATATCTCAACGGAGCCATAGGGAAACGATTAGACCACTTTAAAAGAGCCGGACCATCTCGACTTAAGCTTACCCGGAAAAAGTGTTAGCTTAGAGTTGAAGAGCAACACTAGATCACCCTCATTAAACTCTCTTCTCATGATTTTCTTGTCATGCCATCTCTTCGATTTCTCCTTGTAAATCCTTAAGCTTTCATAAGCATTAAGACGAAATTCCTCCAACTCGTTCAAATCAAGTAGTCTTTTCTCCCCTGCCTCCTTCAAATCATAGTTCAAATGTTTTACGGCCCAAAATGCACGATGCTCTAGTTCAACTGGGAGGTGGCAAGGCTTACCGTATACCAACCTAAGAGGTGAAGTGCCTATTGGAGTTTTGTAGGCGGTCCGATAATCCCAAAGGGAATCGTCAAGCTTCATTGCCCAATCTTTTCTTGATCGAATGACGGTTTTCTCAAGTATAGATTTAATCTCGCGGTTGGAAATTTCGGCTTGCCCATTAGCTTGGGGGTGATAGGCAAGGCCTCTTTTATGGTGAACCCCATACTTCCTAAGCATAGCTTCAAAAGTCTTCTCTAGAAAGTGTGATCCTCGATCACTAATAAGCACTCTTAGCACTCCTAAGCGAGGAAAAATCACCCTCTTCAAAAAATTTACAACCGTCTTTGCATCACAAGTCTTGGTGGGTATAGCTTCCACCCACTTACTCACATAATCCACCGCAACCAATATATATTCATTCCCATAAGAAGATGGAAATGGTCCTTGATAATCGATTCCCCAAACGTCAATAATCTTTACCTCAAGAATATAGTTCATAGGCATTTCATTTCTTCAAGAGATCTTTCTCGTTCTTTGGCAGTTGTCGCACCCCTTCACGGATAATCTATTATGCTAGTGATCTTTCCCACTCTATTTCATGATGTTGCACTCTATGTGAAGGGGTGCGACAAATGCCAAAGAACGGGAAAGATCTCTTGAAGAAATGAAATGCCTATGAACTATATTCTTGAAGTAGAGATTATTGACGTTTGGGGAATCGATTATCAAGGACCATTTCCATCTTCTTATGGGAATGAATATATATTGGTTGCGGTGGATTATGTGAGTAAGTGGGTGGAGGCGATACCCACCAAGACTTGTGATGTAAAGACGGTTGTAAATTTTTTGAAGAGGGTTATTTTTCCTCGCTTTGGAGTGCCAAGAGTGCTTATTAGTGATCGAGGATCACACTTTCTAGAGAAGACTTTTGAAGCTATGCTTAGGAAGTATGGGGTTCACCATAGAAGAGGCCTTGCCTATCACCCCCAAGCTAATGGGCAAGCCAAAATTTCCAACCACGAGATTAAATCTATACTTCAGAAAACCGTCACTCGATCAAGAAAAGATTGGGAAATGAAGCTTGACGATGCCCTTTGGGCTTATCGGACCGCCTACAAAACTCCAACAGGCACTTCACCTCTTAGGTTGGTATACGGTAAGCCTTGCCACCTCCCAGTTGAACTAGAGCATCGTGCATTTTGGGCCGTAAAATATTTGAACTATGAATTGAAGGAGGCGGGGGAGAAAAGACTACTTGATTTGAACGAGTTTGAGAAATTTCGTCTTAATGCTTATGAAAGCTCAAGGATTTACAAGGAGAAATCGAAGAGATGGCATGACAAGAAAATCATGAGAAGAGTTTTTAAGGTGAATGGGCAACGACTTAAGCTAACACTTTTTCCGGGCAAGCTTAAGTCGAGATGGTCCGGCCCTTTTAAAGTGGTCTAATCGTTTCCCTAAGGCTCCGTTGAGATATCTAGCATTGATGGAAGAGTTTTTAAGGTGAATGGGCAACGACTTAAATACTATATAGTAACCGATTGAGGAGGTTGTTGTCATTAACCTTGCCCCGATTAAAGCCTAATCTGTACAAGCTTAATCTTTGTTTGCTAAACTTGGTCGAGCCAACGACGTTAAACAAGTGCGCTTATGGGAGGCAACCCACATTTGACGGTTTTGGTGAGACTTTGAGATTTTGTAGGAGGCAATTCGGATACTTTTTCAAGTTTCTAACGCCTTTGTAAGGTGGTGGGGCATCAAGGGAGGACTTATGGGAGAAGCTTTGGGCACTAAGAGTGAAAAACATTGGAGCAAAAATCGAAAAAACGAAGATGATGGGGCAAAAAACGGAGCCGTGCGCAACTAATACAGGACAGGTTCCACCGTGCAGATTCCACCGTGAGTAACCCAATTGTGGCGTGCGAAACTAATGCAGGACAGGTTCCACTGTGCGCAACTCATCTTTTTGAACAAAAAAAAAGAATCACACTCACATCAAAACGCACGGCCCCCACACAAAAATCCCCCTTATCTTCATCTCTTTCACTTCACTTTCCAAATCTCCATTATACCCAACCACCAAACCTCCTCCAAAATCAACAAAACTCAACCAAACTACCTTCAAATCAACCCAAAATAACAAAATCAAACACAACTTTTCATTTATAACAACAACAAGCCAACAAAAATCAGTTTTGGGTGAAAATTTATTTTCTCACCATAATTTCTTAGATTTGATTTTTGAACAACTTCCCTACCTCCATTTATTGCCATCTTTTTAGGGAAGACTAAGGAGACATTAAGGAGCATCTTAGTAGTAATTTCGTCAAAATCCGTGCAACTTGAATTTTTCCAGGGCAGAGTTCGGGGACGTTTTTTACTTTTTCCGGGTGAGAGCGGAATTTATTTGAAGGTTTCTTTCAACAATGGCTTCTAAACGATCCTGTGTGGAAGGTATGATTGCTTTTTCATCTTTCCTTACCCCCGGTTTAACTAGAGTCCGTGTTAGCCAATTTCGACATAAAAGTGGCTTGGTTGGGTTTCATTCGAGTACCCAACTAAAGAAATATAATGAGTTAATGGCTAAGGATTTTGACCCCACAAAATTTTTATGCACCTCAACAATGGTTTCTATGGGGATTTTTGATGATATAAGAAAGATGTGTGATAGGTTGGGTCTAGGAATAGGGTCGATGCATGCTTGGTCTTTTAAGTCCCTTACTTGCGAGTTCCTCGCTACGTTGAAGGGAAACCTTGATAACAAATTCCCCACCATTACGTTTCAAATTTTGGGGCATGAGCTAGAGTTTAGCCTCCAAAAAATTTCAGAATTTCTCGGTATTCTCTTCTTACATGATTGCAAAGGTGTCGCTTCTAAAACGACACCTAAAATGAGGGACCGGGAAAATTTTTGGGCCGAAATTACCCGTTTGGAATCTCGATATGAAGCTCGGACCGCCGCCTTGTCGGAGGTGCGGAACCCCGTGTTCCGTTACTTTTTAAGAATGTTTTGCGACATTCTAATAGGTAGCCACGAGACTCACACAGGGTAGGGGCGATAGCTTGTCATTGCCTTAAGAAGTTAATGGAGGATAAACCCTTGTCTGTCAACGTGACCAAGGCGGTAACCTTGATCGCTCAAGGAGCGGGATGAACACAGAACCCGAGGATAGGGCAAGGGGGTCTACATTCATTGACCATAACCATTTGAGGGCGTGCCTAATGACTAGGACGGTCGATGAGGAGCAAGTTCCTTATCACGAAACGTAGGGCCATGCTCCTCCCCAACCTCGACTTCACAACTATCTTTAACCGGGTGAACTGGGGGATGCTTGTACAGGAAGGGGAATTGATAAAAGATTCAACTTATGTCGATTGGGGAACAGCGTCCTATGGTCTTGACCCCACCACGATCAGGTGTGAGACCGCCTTGCCTATTGATGATGTTGCTTCCGCTGATGGTGACGGTTCCCCTACCCTTGCCCAAACCAGAAATGAAAACCCAACCTCCTCTCGCCAACCTTACCCAATTTGAGACTGGCAACCCTTCGGTTGTGGGATATAATCAAGGGCACCATGCCAATTTTGGGTATAATCCATACATGCCCCCAACAATTTTCCATGCCACCCCTTACCAATAATACTCTCCTCCACCTCCGGGTTTTGGTCCTAACCCTTGGGACATGTCTTCCCTCTCCAACCAAATCTCCACCCTAAACAACAACTTTAGTAACCTTAATTTCAATTATGACTCCTTCTTCACCTCGTATGGTGAACATAGGAGTTCATTTAAGGCCTTTCGGTCGGAGACTAGGACATCTTTTGAGGAGCTTAGGGCGAACAACCGGAAGTCCTTTGAGGAGTTGCGGAGTCTTCAAACTTGGCAACATGATGACGCTATGAATGCAATGGGTAGTTTGGGTGAGTCGGTCAAGTCTTTGTTCGACGCCTTCACTTCACATTTCCCGCCTCATCAACCACCGCAATAGACTTAGGGGAACGGGAAGAGCCTAGTGTGAGGAGGTGGCGTAGAGGATGGTTGTTGGTTGATTGGTTGGTCTTCTTGTTTCGGTTTCTGTTCTACCCCTTTTCCCTCTGATTTATGAAGAGTTGAGTTCATTGTTGTTGTTGTAATGTGAATGTGTTGTGTTTCGTTGTTTGGAAGTGCATTGGTTGTACTTGGGGTGATGTCTTTTGAAAATCAAAATTAACAAAAATCTCCCTCATTTTGAGTGAGTACGCCCGTCACATCCAAATTTAGATAGCCTAGTTTAGTATTTAAAAAAACAACAAAAATATGTTTTTCCTTTTTGAAATATAATGTGTTTTCTCTCCCGTTTGTGTACTTACTCGAGGACGAGTAAGGTGCAAGTGTGGGAGGAGATTTATTGTCTAAAAGCAAAAAGCAAAAAAAAAAATCGAAAAATCCAAGAATGCCTATTCTTTGTATATATTTATGTTTGTGCGTAGTTTGGTCACTTATGTAGGTTCCGCAACCAATGATCGGAGACAAGAATGAAGGTTTATGAGCCTAGATTTGGTATGATCTTTCCAACTTTCACCCTTTCTTTTCTTGTAATTTCACATGAGAAGTTGGGATATTTTTGACTTGTTGATGATGATTTGAGGAATTGGTGGTTGTGGAATGTTGTGTTGTAGTTTAGGATTGCATTTAGTATTATAGTTTGCATTCATGATAACCTTGTATATATCTAGTTGCATTCATGTAGTTAGTTGCGTCTAAAAATGTTTTTCATAAAAATACCAAAAATACGGATAAGTGGTTTAATTATTTTGAACATTCTGAATGATAGTAGTCATTTCTCTAACTTTAAAATTTAGTTAAATTCCTTTTGAAAACAATGCTTACATATACATGAGTCAATATTAGGCGTCCAAACGGCCTAAGTCAATGTAAATCGAATTTTGCAAGGTTTTTCATTCCATTTCAACCCGTGTTGTGAAACATCCTTGAGTGGTGGTTGGAGGAAGGCGACCATGGAGGTCATTTTTAGTGCTTAAACTTCCCTAAAGAAGAGTGTTCTTTCATTGTGCGCAGTTGAAAGATTTCGGTGGGTGATCAACGGTTGAATATTTGGGGACATGGGTGTCCACCGTTATGCTTGTACCCCCATTCGACCACTTATATAGCGGTGGGTCAAAATTGTTGAAACACACACAAGTCTAACATTTTGATCTCATGAATTGTCAATCCTAAACAAGCACTAAAAAAAGAAAAAAAAATCAAATAATTGGGACAAACATCAAAAACCCAAAAATATTTTCCAAACTAAATATCAAATAAGTTACCAAAATGGGTAGACCCTTACCTTTTAACAGTGATAAGAGGACGACCACACCACCGCTTTTGGATTATAACCCACGGGAGTCCTATTCCATGATCTCACTTCCTTGCATTACTAGTTTTTGAAAGGTAGAGCGGACGCCTAATCAATTTCATGCATTCGTAAGCGTAGTTTTCTTAGATTTTTAACAAAAATTAGTAATTAGATATTTGATTACTACTTATGGATCGTTTAAATGAATAAAACCATTTACTTGTTGGCTTTGGCCTTGGCTACCTAGATGAGGAAGGTAGCCATTTTGTACCTTTGTGAACCGGTGATTGAATGATTAATTGCTTAATTGTTTGGTTCATTCATTTTTGTGCAAGGCCTCACTTGCCTCGCGAGTTGTGCTTTTCCCTCATAAGCATATCTATGTGAGTTGAAAGGGCGTTGAGTGCGCTAATACTCATGCAGATAATAGTAGTATAATAATTAAGTGATGCTTATATTGTGCATCCGCTTTTAGGATTAGGGGTTTCATTTCTCATTTTTCACGCTTTACTATCATGCTTTATGCTTACTCGAGGACGAGTAAGGGTTAAGTGTGGGGAGATTTGATAACCACACTATTTGCACGTTTTATCAGCTAATAATTGTGTTATTTATTCCCTATTTTCATGTGTTTTATGTTATAATCACGTTTAGAGGCTTTAGATAAGTAAAACCCGTCTTCCGGGTGTGTGGTTTGGTATTTTAGTTTCTTTGGGTTGTTTAGGAATAATTTGGACTCAACATGCCCACATCTTGGCATGAGGAAGGCCCATGGACCAACCAAACAACTCATGCTTCAACAAAGGAAGGAAAAAAAGGCGGAAAAAGGACGAAAAGCTCGGCCGTGTGTTGCGCTATTCAGCCGTGCGGAACTAATGCAGGACGGGGTCAACCGTGCGGTTCCCACCGTGCGTAACTCAAGTGATCTCTTCAATGCACGGCTCCACCGTGCGGTTCTGACCGTGCGTTCCCCAACTCCACCGTGCGCAGCTCCAGATTTGAGCACAGCTCATCCGTCCTTTAAACGACCTTGTTTTGCGTATTCTTTGCCTCTTGTATAAATAACCCAAACCTGAAATTCTAAGGGGGATATATATTTTTAGCTTTCTAGAGAGAGAACAACAAAAAAAACAAGTATTTCTAGATCTAATATTCATTGTAATCAAGATTCAAGTTTTAATTTAATTATATTTATTTTTCATCTCTTGTTTTTCTTATTGTTGGTAACAATTTCTTTCTCTTTACTTTTATTGTTGTTCTTGTTTATATTTTATGTTCTTCCAAGTTTGAATATTTAGATTACTTATAGTTAAAGATTCTATCTTTGAATTTGTTGTCTATTTAATCTTAGCCTAATTAATTAGTCTTCACCATCTAGTTAGTAATTGCATGCTTTTAAGTAAAAATCTCATATTTATCATGTTTAACATTAAAGATTCAACCTTTATTGCTTTTGTGTGCTTAGTAACCATGAGTAGTTAGTAGTCACCCTTTCTAGGGTCCGATTAAATCTAATAATGGGTTTTAATTGGTGATTGGTTAAATTAGCAAGTTGTGGTTTATGGGTGATTGTTTTTGGTTGGGTGTTTTGTATTGACCCCTTATTTTACTCATGTCCAACCCTTATAGTCTATCAACGGGAGTTGGGCCGACTTAGGGGCTACTTAGGCTATCAACGGGAGTTGGGCTTACGGTAGTAAGCTTGGGTAGATTTGGGGATCGACTCTAGGTGGGTCATTCGCGGGAGCGAGACCCCTTAAAGAGACTCTACCTTTTGGCTAGGGGATTTCATCCGCTGGAGTGGGAAAGACCCTAGTTGGGACCTAAATGTTGACCCATAGTGCCTTGGACTCGTGTAGGGGTTATCCACGGGAGTGGACTCTTTATCGACCCTTGAGGCTACCTATACTCGGGATGGTTAGGTAGTTAGTTTAGATGGCATTGTCCCTCTTGAACCCACATTCCACCACTTGTTGATAGTGTAAGTTTCTTAAACTCGATATTAGACATTTCTAATATCATTTTATTAATAGTTTACTCTTAAACTATATGGACCTTATGCATGCATAACAAAAGAAAAGGAAAGAACAATTTCTTATATTGATTTTTCAAGAAATGGGCACAATACTTGAACTCCTTTCAAATATTGTTCTTGAGCTAGCAAGATGAGGATGATTTTTCAAGTTTCAAATTAGAAACTCTCCTATAAGTTGCACTCAAGACTATCCTTAATCATTACTAAAATACTACACTAATATTAGAAGTAGTATCCCTTAAAAGTATTTCTAATAACCCTTATTATTACACTTAGTAATTTTATTAGAAATATTATGAACTCAAGTTGTAAGAAAACTTCTCAAGTTTTTCTTAGAGAGATAAGAGAGTTTTATGAGAGATAAGTTATTTGCATGTGTAAATGAGATTGAGTAAGTGAATAAGAGGAGAAACTAGTCCTCTTATGCACTTGTGAGTGCCGGCCACACCACCACATGGTGGGGTGTGTTGTCACTTCCAATTGTTCTTAACAATGTAAAAGGTTGAGTGTTAGTAATATTATTTGTGCATGATTATGTCTAATTCCTAATTAGAATAATACACAAAATAATTTTCCTCTTTTTACACTACCAAAACCGGTGCAGCCACTTAAAATGGGTGTCCATTTTATTTTTGCAATTTGTCATTTGTCACATATGTGACATGTGACATGTAACATGTAATCTTTGCTTATAAATGTGCATTTAACCAATTTAAATGCAATTCCATAACAAATAAATTAGACTTAACATTTTAAGTCACATTTTATAATTACATGTAAATAAAATGGGTCATCTCATATTTGGTTAATATAATCTACAACGTTTTGTAATTATAATCAACCAATTTTGTTTATCTCAAATGTTTCATAAACATAATGCATTCTTAATAATATAACAATTAAATTACTAAAATGAATCTTATTTGATCATATTACAATAAGATATAATTCTCACTTACAATATAAACTTAGTTCAATTTTAAGAGATTAATTAATCTGTATCGCTATACAATTAATTAATGTTCATGATTAGGGGATTGTCCTTTAGGTGTGACCTCAAGGGATCAGCTGATCACCATCGTCATACGACAGTAACGTCAAACTCAATTGAGCCAATCGTTACCGATTTATGTTGACCAGTTGACTATGATATTCATCATCCCTTTGTATTCTTATTATTGAGATTTAATTATATGATCGCACTATTGTTGAGAACAGTTACTGACGCGGGGTTTTATGTCGCCTTCCCCCGGTCAAAACAAAATTTATAAACTCAACTAAGCTAATATAGTAGCGGTAGTCGAGGTCGATCCACATGGAGGTCAAGGTCAAGTACTAGTTCGTCTCAAATTAGAGGTTAGCTACGCAAATAAAAAAAGCGGTAAAAATTAAGCTAAAATCTAAACTAATAAATAACTAAACAAGTAATAGAAATAACGGATTAAATAATAAAGAAAGATCTATGGTCCGATCAAGTCTTAGTTCATGGGTTGCAACGGTGGGTGGTCTATGAACAAGTGGTGAAATATGGGTTCAAGTGGGACAATGTCATCTAAACTAACTACCTAACCCTCCCGAGTATAGGTAACCTCTAGGGTCGATAAAAGGTTCCATTCGCATGGATAACCCCAACACGAGTCCAAGGCATTTCGGTTAACATTTAGGTCCCAACTAGGGTCTTTCCCACTCCCGCGGATGAAATCCCCTAGCGAAAAGATATAGTCTCTTTAAGGGGTCTCGCTCCCGCGAATGACCCACCTATAGTCGATCCCCAAATCTACCCAAGCCCCACTACCGTAAGCCCAACTCTCGTCGATAGCCTAAGTAGCCCCTAACTTGGCCCAACTCCCATTGATAGCCTCTAAGGGTTGAACAAGAGTCAAATAAGGGATCAATACAAAACACCCAACCAAAAACAATCACCCATAAACCACTACTTGCTAATTTGACCAATCACCAATCAAAACTCATTATTAGCCTTAATCGGGTCCTAGAAAGGGTCACTACTCACTAAGCATAACTAGTCTAACATAAAACACAATAATAATTATTCTAAACATAAGACTAAACATGAAAGGTATAAAGATTTAAACTTTAAACTAATCTATTACTAAACTAGAAGAACAAACAACAATAAATGAAAAATAACAATAACAAAGAGAGATAAGAAATTAAATACCAAACTTTGAATTGGAATGATATAATATGGTAGAGTTAGTATTATAACCCAAAAAAATATGAACTTGACTATAATTAATCTACTCTAAATTAAATTAATTGAGTAATATTTGAGAGAAAACTACCTATGAACCCTAAATAAAATCTGAAAAATGGAGGCTCCCCCAATTTTTTGGGGTTTTCTCTGGTAGAATAAGTAAAGGCAAGATTGTAAATTTGAGGACCAATTAAAAAGACAAAATAAATAAACAAATAAAGAAAAAGGCAAAAAGCTAATGTCCTTTCTTCAGCTATCTTCACGTGACCAAGCAAACAATGGTCAAAATCTAGGTAGCACGGATACTCCTCCTAACTAGTCATCCCGTGTCGGACACCGTGTCGGACACACGTACACCTATAAATTAGAAACGAGAGGTTGAAATACTAAAAGAGATTAATTAGAAGATGAGTTTGGTGGGAAATGAGAATAAATTATAGTCAAAGTCAAATTTTACCTTCAATTATTTACATTTAATATCAAATACCAATATAAAAATAAAATCGTACGTTATTTATAACTATAAAATATATATTTTATTAAATTTAAATGCCGTGTCCCGTGTCCTAAATTTCACGAGATGCCGTATCACGTGTCCGTGTCGTGTCCGTGTCCGTGTCCGTTTTCGTGCTACCTAGGTCAAAATAAGACCAAAATCTCAGCCCTCAAGCCATTCATCAAATACGCACGGAGATGAGAGTTCTGCACGATCAAACTCGCACGGATGCCTTCCTCTCTGCTTCGGTTTCGCACGGCCGCTTGTGTACTGCACGGCTGATTGCGCACGGTCACTACCTCCTTGTATTGATTTCGCACAGTTCATCTCGTTTCGCACGGTGCCTCATTTTGACGCGGGGTTTAGTCGCCCTCCCCCGGTCAAACAAAACTTATAATGCTCAATACCAAACTAATTAATGTAGTAGGGTAAGGAGGTCGAACCCAAAGGACGGTTAGGATTGGCTATCAAATTTTGTTTTTATCAAGTCTAGTTCGGATGAAGATGAGAGGTTCAAATGCTAAAGACGAGCTAGATGCAATAACTAAAACTAGCGATGAAGTAAGAAAAGATTAAATAAGGATTAAAAAAGACTAAGGTGAATGAGTTCATTAATATATGTATAGGTCGTTATGACGAGGGTTAAAACTAGTCTAATGGTAAGTCTAGATATGTCTCCACCTCTCGGTGCAAGACGGTCTCTAGGCAAGTCTCCACCTCTCGGTGCGAGACGAGCCCTAACCCAAGGATCGGTCGGGATCTCGCCCTAACCTCCCCTTAAACATTCAAAATGCACACAAACACATTACAAGTCGAGCTCTCACTCAAACTAGTAATTAAACATGAGAAATACTAAAACTACTTATTTAAGCATTTCTACAAACACCTTGAGTGCACAAGACAAGTAGACTACTAAAAGACTTAATCTTTATGCCTAATTATCATAATCAACGTATAAACCTACACTAACTCCCCCATCTACCTTAGTAATACACTACTCACCCATATTAATAAGGAAAATCATTAAAGACGAAAACTTGGATACAAAACTAGCAAAATAAGACATATTAAACATGTAGACTAATTAGACAAGCATGAAAGATTAATTAAGTGACAAGTAAATGAAAATAAACATGAAAATAAAGAGGAAAGATTGAATCTTTACCGATTAACAAAGACGAGACGAAAAAGTTACGAACTTGAATAGAACCCGGTTTTTCGATCTTAATTTTCATACAAAATCCAAGCGAAGTAACTATTACAAAATTTGGGGAAGAATTAAAGGAAGAAATTAAACTAAGAAAATCTAACCTAATGAGACGATCTACATCTCTATTTAAAAAAAATATCTAACTAGTCTAATAATGGTCTCTCTCTCCCTGTTTGTGGGACTTTCTAGTCTGTCCGTCTCATCCAGCCCCTAATGCTCTTTCTTTTTCTTCTTTTTATACTACCCACCCAAGTACACTAAATTAAAGTGAAACGACAAGCACCACAACATAAAACGCAGGACATGTTTAATGAAGGGTATAAAAGTCTTTTCAACTCTTTCTTTTCTTCAAATTCAAAACTTGAATGACGATTGATTTGGATTCATCAAAAATGAAGAGCATCAGTCATCTGATGAAACAAGGTAGCTCGAATTGGGCGTCATACTCGGTGAAGCCGTGATAGCTGATGGTGTTTCGGTTCGATTTGACGTCGTCGCCGCTGCTGGTGTTTGTTGCGTGGCAGAGGAGATGAGCGGTGGTTTATGGCGGTGCGAACTGAGGTACGGACTGGTGATTGTGTCTAGTTGTTGAATTACGTCGTCGGGTTCGCTGACGTTGAGGGAGCAGAGCATTTAGCCATGATGGCTCGTCGAACTAGTACACCTGGGTCACTGGTAGGGACGGAGGTGATGGAGCAGCGGTGGTTCAGTCATGGTGGTCGATGATGGCTGGATGAACGAGAGCACGGTGGCTCAAATTTCAGCAGAGATGCAGGTACGAGTGTGGTTGAATAGATCGAGTAGCGGGTTGACATGAGTAGGAGCAGCAGGCTTCAGTTCCGGGTTCGGAATCCGCACGAGTTGCTGCTGGTAATGTTGTTGGTTGTTGTGGACAGGGGAGAAGCGTGGTGGTTCAGTGTCATAACCGACGCAAAGGTCGAGCAAATAGCTGCCTATGTTGATAGGTTGAGACGAAGATGCCGGAGTAACTCGCATCTGGTGCTCAATGGTGATCACAAATCTGGTGAGGGTGGAGGAGGAGCAAGGAAGTGTTTGGCAGTGACAATTTGTATGTTGGAACACTGATAATGGTGTTGGTCAATTGTTGACTTTGGTCATTTTTAGTAAACCCTTGCTCAATTATATTATGCCAAGTCGCGTCTCAATCCGTCTTCATTTTTCACCTCATCTTGCTTTTCCGTCTCACTTCTCTTAACTCGGCACCTACAAAAAATGTTAAGACGAAAAGTACTGTAAAATCTAGAAAATTAACAATTATTTACTATATGGGTAACAAAACTAATAAAATCTAAATAATTAGTAAAATGAGCTTTTAACGATTAAAGTACGCAAAATCGAGTCAAATAAGTAGCATAAATGAGGGGTAAAACGCTATTAAAATACTACTTATCACTTACTCCAACAGATAGACTACCCACCGTTGTAACCCATGAACTAAGATTTGATCGGATCCTAGTTACCTTATTCTTGAATTAATCCCGTATTTTCTATAGCTTATTTGTTTAGTTTGCATTTTAGTCTAAATCTTACTCCCTCCTATTCTGAGCAATGTTCCCCTTTCCATTTTCGTATATTCACAATACCTTCCCCTTTCCTTTTTTGGTAAACTTTTATACTTATTTTAATCACATTACCCCACTACAATATCCCACAATACTCATACTTTATCTTATTTTAATCACCTTACCCCACAACAATAATTATTTTAATCACTTCACTCCACAATAATACCCCACAATACATTCCCTCTCTCCAATCACCTTTCCCCCACTACATTACTTTTGCTTATTTAATTCAAAACCTTAAAATTTGTGCCAAATGGAAAGGGGAACAATGCTCAGAATAGGAGGGAGTATTATTTATTGCTTTTAGTTGTCATTAGTTGAATTCAAATTTCCCCTTTTATCGACTTAGCTAACATCCCTTGAAACCGACTAGTAATCACATTGCTCTCCGTAGAAATCGACCCTCAAGTGCTACTTTGACGACCGTGCACTTGCGGTATTTAAAACACCCATCATGGTTTCAATGGTGTTTGTGTTGTGAATGTTGTTGTTGTTGTTGGTTTCAATGGTGTTTGTGTTGGATGTGCTAGCCTCATTGTTGTGGTTTGATTAAGTACCTAGAGCGGTTTGCCTCACCCTCGCTAAGGTATTACCCCTTAAAGTTCGCAAAAGCCTTTCGGGGTCAGAATCATAGAGAAGAGCGTTGTCGTTCCTTCTAGGCACTTCAATAAAACGTTAGACTCCTAACGCTTAAGCACTAGCAAAAGGTGATAACACAAACACTCACAATGACAACCAAAGAAGAAAAAACAACTAAGCAAACAAGTAACTAAGACTAATCCAAGACATATTACTAACTAAGTAAAATCTAATGACATCCCCGGCAGCGGCGCCATTTTGATGAAGGTTATAGAAGTCGTCACAACCTTAACTCTAAATAGTAGTATCAAGAGTGTCGAACCACAAGGATAGTGAGATTTCACTTAGAGAGGTTTTAGTCTAGTTTAGTCTAAATAAAGAAGTTGAGATGAATAAATAAAAAAAGAGCAAGCAAATGATAACTAAACAAAGATTAGAGAATGAGGTTTTATAAAGATTAAAGGAAATATAGGGTATTCGGGTTCACTTAGGTAGGGAGTGGGAAATGCAAGAGTCAATATGGGTTTTCACAATCTTCAAATCAAACTTATCATGAACATGATAAACAAACACTACCCTTTAACTTTCGATTCAAGAGTAGCATAAAAGATAATGAAAAGATTTAAACTTTCATTCAAACAATTCATCAAACACTTATCATGCATGTGTAATAAATATGTAAATCACTCAAATCCCAACATCAACAAGCCATTATCACCCCATCTAAGCTACCTAAGATACCCCTATACCCTAGAATGGGGTCTACTCACCCATGTTAATGGTAATAATGGAAAACATATTATTGATGAACAAAACAAACAAAGGAGAAGACATGATCTTCAAACTAATATTCAACTAATTAAAATAACTATGAAAGTGAAAAAGGATTAAAATAAGGTAAAGAGAAGAAAATTATACCAACAAACAATAAATGTGTGAACTTGGATTGAATAGAGGAAGAATTTCTTCAATCTCTTGATTATAACCCAATAATACTAGAAATCCAATGCTAATTAATACTAATTAATAAAGATTAAAACTTGATAAAGGAAAGATTAGTGTTGCTAATGAAAGAAAAAAGACTAAGTAAAGGTCTATTCTCTAGGGTTTTGTACTAATAATGTATGTATAAAAGTCTCAAAAACACATCGATTTATAATAAAATAAAGCCTAATTAGAGAGAGATAAGGCCCGTCAGAAATCAGCCCGCCATCCGGTTGGCCGGGCGCCTGTCTCTGGACCGGATGTCAGGACGTCTATCAAAGCAAGGAGGCAAAATATCATCAGGCGGGTCGGGCCGTTTGACTGGTCGCCGGTCGATGACAGGCGCCGAGACCAACTCGATTTTCTCCTAAAACTTCTTCAAATTCAAGCTAAGTGATACCTAGCCAGTTGACATGGCGCCGGCCGACAGCTGGGAGTCCATTTGACTTCCTTTGGCACTTGTGAAGATATGGGCAAGGGGCCGGTTGGCCGGCTATGGAACCCTTTCCAGCTCCTATTCTCCATTTTTTCATGAATTACTTCATTTTCCCCATTTCCGGATATATCTCATCCAAATTCCGTCCTAATTCCTGAAAACTTAGTGTATAACAAAAATAGACAGTAAAAATTGGCATAGAAGACGGATTTCGATCTAAAATGAAAACAGAAATAGGGGAGAATCGTTACAAAATAATAGCCTATCAATTTTTCAAAAACCCCAAAAAGCAAAAACATGTTATTTGTTTCAAACTAATTTGCCTTCTACACATTTTTTACTCTTTTGTAAATACAAAGTGTGGGTAAGAGACCAAAAAAAAAGTTATTTTATTTTCACAAAAACATAAAAACTCCAAAAGTATTCTATTTAATTTCTTTATCCATCTCTACATTTTGTTTCATCGAGGACGATGTAAATTTTAAGTGTGGGGAGAGAAATATTCATCTTCTGAATATTTTTGTATTATATTTGTTTTGTAAATTTGAGAAAAGTTTCAAAAAAATGCCTAAAAAACAATTTTTTTAAAAAAAATCTCTTAAATATACTTAGTTTAGATTGTATATATTATTTTGTAGTAACCATGTTTATAGGCGAAACGTTTATTGCATCGGAGAAGACGCTTGTTAAAAATCTTTCAATTCTCTCTCTTTTATCCTTCCTTTTCGTTTTGTAAATATTGACATGGAGGAGGATGAGATATGCGATGTGGGTGCTTCCTTTGAAACACATTTTGGAGATGCGTGTTGTTGTTGATCTGCTGATACTGTTTGCATTTAAGCTAGACTTGTAAATACTTGTTCACTCTTGCATTCACGTAGATGTATATATGCGGTATTTGCATTTCTTACAATTTGCATGATTAGTTCACCTTCTATATATATTTCATTTGCAATCTAAGACATTTGGATTCATGTTTTCAAACAAATTGCAAAATGTTTGGAGTTTTATTTGACCAAGTTTTCAACTTTTGTGAAAAGAATGCTATTTAAACACTTGGACCAATACTTTCACATTGTGCATAATCCGATTTTTTTGTCTTGGGGCGCTTAAAGGGGCAACTTCTATATGTCCATTTGTTCACCTCCCCCGATGTGATGTTTCCTTGACTAACTTGGCTTTAGGTGACCTTCTACACTTGGCAAAGCCACACGAAACCACAAAAACCAACCCATTCATTTATTCCAATCCAAAAAACAAAAAAATTTGCAACTTCACAATAATTAATGAGTTTTTTCCCATTTCCTACAAACTTGTCCAAAATTCAATTGCCTCCAAACTCAAAGAAAAAAAAAGAAATGAGGAAATCGAAAAAAGAAAAATAAAGAAACCAATTTTTTTTTATATTATATATGAGAAAAAGAATGAAAGCTGGGACGACCTTTGTAGAGTCATACTCGTCTACAGTGCTCCTAATGTCGGGGGAGATATCGCTTCATCACCGCCTTGCCCCTTTGACATGCCACAAACCAAGATTAGAAGATGGACAATGAAATTGTGTCGGTCTTGGAGTGTTTAATTTTCATCTTTTATGTTCTAGTTGAATTTTAGAAAATTAACTTGTAAGAAAAGCTCTTTTCTCAACGTTGGAAGACGTTTGAGTCTCGCTACTTGTTTGAGGGAAGTAGCAATTCTGTTTTTGTTATTCAAAGAGTTTGGTTATTCATGGAAGTGAGACTCTACGTTTAGACTATAGATTGCCTAGGTAGCACAAAAACGAACACGAACACGACACGGACACGTGACTTGACATTCCGTGAAATTTAAGACATGGGACATGTCATTTAAATTTAATAAAATATATACTCCCTCCTAGTCACTCATTTCTTCCCCTTTTCCTTTTACGCAAAAATTAAGGAAATGAATTTGGACCACACTACCCCACATACAAATGAATTTTGACCACACAAAACACACAACCCCACATCCAAAAAGGGAAAGAGGGAAGAAAACCCGACTTACCTAATAAGGAAAGAGGGAATGAATGACCGACTAGGAGGGAGTATTTTATAATTATAAATAATGTACGATTTTATTTTTGTATCAGTATTTGCTATTAAATGTAAATAATTGAAGGTAAAATTTGATTTTGACTATAATTCATTCTCATTTTCCGCGCAAACTCATCTTCTAATCAATCTTTTTTAGTCTTTCGAACTCTTATTCCTTATTGATAGGTGTCCGTGTGTCCGACACGAGACGGCTAGTTAAGAGAAGTGTTCGTGCTACCTAGGATACTGCCATTCATGGGAGTGGGAGATAACTTAGTTAGGACTAGTGGCGTTGACCCATATCGTCTTGGACTCGGTATTGGGTTATTCATGGAAGTGAGACCTTTTATAGACTCGAGAGGCTACCTATACTCGGGAGGGTTACGTAGTTAGACTAGTTAACATTGTCTAACATGAATCCATTATCCACTTCTTGTTGATAAGCAAATTGCTTACTTAACTCATGACTAAAGACTTGATCGGATTCTAGTCTCTTTAATCTTGAATTTATCTTGTCTTTTCTTTAGCTTAATTGTTTTAACTTGAATTTTATTTTAAATCTTAATATTTGTATTTAGTTATTATTAGTCAAACTAAACCCACTTTTTCTCGACTTAGCTAAACATCTTATCTTTTGAAACCCACTAGTACTCATAATTGCTCTTCGTGAAAATTAACACCCTATAAGTGCTACTTTAACGGCCGTGCACTTGCGATAATTTAAACATCTATCATTAGTTATGGGAAATCTTCTTTAGCCGTGTAAGGTATACCTCCTTTTCCTTCGTTCTAAGTGTGGTTAAACGTGTTTAATTTAAACGGTGTTACTATTTACCGATGTTAACGATACTGATTAAATATAGAAGGTGATAAAAAGACCAATCTTTTGTGAATATCTTGGATTTTGTAATTTTTCTTTTATGGAATTTTTTTTTTTCTGAGTGAAGAATCTTTGCTGAATCGTTGGTGAAGAGTAATCTCAGCGTGCACTCAAATCTTCCCAAGGCCTCTGTTAGGACAGCATGATATAATATCTTATAACTTGTTTAGATTGAGGTTAATTATCATAAGCGTAATGGACGATAATATAGAGGATTGTCAGTTAGCCAGATAAAATTCTCAGTGAGGGGTAAAATCTTATGAAGTAATATATAATTCCTCGCCACACTTTCATACTCTTTTCGCCACTTCATATATCCCCTCGTTACTATCATTTTTCCGTTGTTTTAACCATTTCTGCCTCGTGTCCAATGAGGATCTTAATGTTTGGTCTTCCAAGTTACGAGCTCTAATCCACAATTGCCAATCGCCAATCCGTAATAATCATGTAAACTACGCGGCTTCGGACAAAGAAAATTCACGCTATATCTTTTAGGACTTCCGACGTGCTGCGTGCACATTCATACCTTGTGTTACGTGAAATGGGTTGAATTATTGATTCAAAATTAGTCAAATTATCTAGTCTATTAATTTGTTAATTAGTTACATGTAGTGTGAGTGGGTTTAGCATTATACCCACGTTTAATATTATGTTTCATGTTTCATGGGTTAGTTGCTATGTTAATGGTCAATGCATGTAGTCCTACTAGTTAACTTAAGTTTAGGAATTAGTTAGCTACTTAGCCTATATAATAGGCATTAATATGTACGGATCATTTGCAATTCAAAGTCATTAGCTATTCATTTCCAAATATATTTCTTTTGTTTTGCCTTCTTTCATCTCTTATTCCCAACAAAGTGCGTGGTATCAGAGCACCAGGTTCATTCCTAGGGCTTAACCTATTTTTTTAAATGGCATCCAATAATTTATCTCTTTCATATCCCATTCTTAAGATCAATCTTTGTCTATCAAAATGAAATCTCATTTGAAAGCCTTGAATTTATGGGAGGTTATCGAGAGTGATTATGAGCCTAATCCTCTTCCAGAAAATCCTACTCTTATCCAAATAAGAAAATATGATGAGGATAGGGCAAAGACGCCAAGAGCCCTCTCATGTATCCATTCCGATGTCTATGAAGAAATTTTTTCTTTTATTTTGGCATGTAGGTCACCAAAAAAAGCATGGGAGGTGCTAAAGCAAGAGTTTGAAGGCAATGAGCAGACAAAATTAATGCAAGTATTGAATCTTAAGAGGTAATTCGAGATGCAAAGGATGAAAAAATCAGAGACTATCAAAGAGTATGTGGGTAAGCTTATGGCCATTGTTAATCAAATTAGGTTATTAGGTGAAAGATTTCCCGATGAAAGGGTTGTTGATAAAATTTTAGTGTCGGTTTCGGAAATTTATGAGTCTAAAATTTCTTCACTTGAAGATTCCAAAGACCTTTCCAAAATATCTTGAGGAGAGTTAGTTAATGCTCTTAGTGCCGTAGATCAAAGAAGGTCTATGTGGGGGGGAAAATATGAAAAAGGTGAAGGGGCATTTCTAGCGAAAAAAACATTTTCTAAGGGGAAAGGTAAAGGAATCCAATGTAACCATTGTCTGAAATAGTGAAGATGATTGTTGGCATAAGGGCAAGCCCCAGTGTCACAAATGCAAAAAATATGGTCATTTAGCAAAACATTGTTGGTCCGGAGAGAAGCCAAATATAGCTCAAATTGTTGAAGAAGAAATTCTATTTTAAAGAAATGGTGAGAAGTGCACCATAAGTGAAGTTGGAGAGAAGTGCTCTAACAAGAGTATTGGAGAGAAGGGCTCTAAATGAATGTTGGTGATTATGTGCACCAAGACAACGGTGATTATGTGCACCGAGAAGTGTTGATGAGAAGTGCATCACAAGGTGGAGAGAAGTGCTTCACAAGTTCATTAAAAAGACGTCTTCATTATAACAAGAAAGACATTTTGAATCAAGGGAGTGTGTTGAATTATTGATTCAAAATTAGTCAAATTATCTAGTCTATTAATTTGTTAATTAGTTACATGTAGTGTGAGTGGGTTTAGCATTATACCCACGTTTAATATTATGTTTCATGTTTCATGGGTTAGTTGCTTTGTTAATGGTCAATGCATGTAGTCCTACTAGTTAGCTTAAGTTTAGGAATTAGTTAGCTACTTAGCCTATATAATAGGCATTAATATGTACGGTTCATTTGCAATTCAAAGTCATTAGCTATTCATTTCCAAATATATTTCTTTTGTTTTGCCTTCTTTCATCTCGTATTCCTAACAAAATGTACAATTGTGGACTTAAGTTTATCCAAGACTGAAGTTGGTTGAACTCCGGTGTTCCTTCCATCGGCGCTGTCATTGATGCATGGGAAAGCAATAGCCATGCTATTTGAGCCTACTATATATGGAATAATATATCCGAGCAAGTACCCTTTCTCGTTCTATGCTGTCGGAGTATTCCATTTCATGCTAGACTATTGGTATATATATCAGGCCACTCATCTGTCAGCCCAACAACTGCAACAAGACCTATGGGCTTTTGTCAAAGGTCATAGGCTTCTGGTTGTGCATCAAGGCATATGACAATATGGCATAATATAGTTTAATTTGGTTGCTTCCAATTCTCTATATTTATTCAGTGCAAAATAGTAACGTTAAGGTGTAAGGAACTTATCAGACTTGGGCCTCTCCCACTAGGTCGAAACCTCATAGGTGTAGTAGTGTTCAGGCGTGTTTCCTGTTGCACTCGTTATATAGTACAGATTTGAGCAAATTGTGCGATATTGTGCTCACTTATGTCATGTTGACTTTGCGGAGTTCTATTTCGGATAGCCGGCACCAATCCGGTGTTCTTTTTTTTTTCTTGACGTTTGAAAATATTAGAGACAATTTGGTAATTTGATTTTAATATCTGTTACTTATGTCTTTGGAGCGGCCTCTTGCTAAAATGTCTTTGGAGCGGCTTGCCCCTATTACACCTTTACGGTGTGGTCTTTTTTTTTTAGACCACCAGGCACCTACTATGATGAATTTAGATAAAAACTCTTTTGCACATAATTTTTTAAAATTGATTTAACATTAGTTTAGATAAATTTCTACCACATTCGTGTTACCATGTTAGTGGTTAAATATCATGTTTGTACTCTGAAAAAAGTAAAACAAGTTTTGTTACGTAGTTTAATATTTTTATATAAAAAAAAACGCTCAATTGCAAGTAAAACTTGGTGATAAAACTTATAACAACCAAAGCTCTTTGGTCAACTAAAGAGTCACAATAATAATCATAATAATAATATAATAATAATAATAATATGATAGTGGAGTAATAGGTGTGTTAAGTAGCTCACGAGCACAAGTACAGAAGAAGAATCTCCTTAAGTGGGTTCCCTTAATTGGACTCCAGTCTTATGTCTTAACTAATTCCCACTTATGTACCCATACACGACATATCTCATGATTGATTAACTTGTCATCATTCCCCATTTTTCTTTCTTAGTTACTGTGATAGTGTGATTATTAACAGCATTAATTATTCTTAGCTAGGATCTTTATTTAACACTAGGGTCTGCTTGGAATGGGGGTAGTAAAAGTTAAAACAAGACAAAATGGGGGGAGATTGATAGTTAGTGGTGGTTGTAACTTATAGAGGGTGAAAAAAAGAGGTGAGGGATGAATTATTACCACCTAGTTCACCTTTAACAAAGACAATGAGGGTGTGTTGACATGGTAGGAGGCCGTTCCTCACCATTTTCCGATCTATTACCTAATTAATGGTCAAAATTTAATCTTATGCAAATCTACTTCTTCTCCAATTCCTCTATCTCATTACCTAAATTGTTCTGAATTGTTTACTCGATAGTTAGTGTACACTCCATTTTCAGTTGGTCTCTCTTGTAACGGTCACAAGTTTGTGACAGACTAAATGTGACCATTTTATGATAAAAAGTAATCATGCATAAAATGTTATCAGTCATATAATGGTTACATTTTCCATAAAAATGATTTCATTTGCTCCGTCACAAGCTTGTAACGAAAAGTGTCCGTCACAAATGAGAATTTGTGTTCCATTTCCTTCTTTAAATGAGAGATATTGGCCTTCTTTGTTACTGTCTTCTTTAATTTAAGACGGGATTAAGGACTCAATGAGACGCTGACAAGATATTTAAATAGTGTTTACTTGTGACTAAGTCTACGGGTATATTGAATTGGATATGAAGGAGTATTAGACCATTCCCAAGCAAGGTCATGAGGGAGGTCATGACCTTGTTGGGGCATGCTAATTAAGGATTAGGGAAGAATTTAGTGTGACCTTGCCCTTGAAGAGGTCAATTTGTGACCTTTGGTGGAGCAAATTGACCTCTTACATGACCTTACATGTGTCCAATTTTTATTGGGCACACCATTAAAAAAACAAAAAAACATAGTATTAGTCTACATGGGAGGGTGTAAATAGATGGGGTAGAAAATGTGGAAAATGATTAAAAATGTTGGAAAGTGGAAAATTATTGGGTTGGTGACCTAGGTCATGACTTTCTGCTTGGGAGGGTATAAATGGGTCAAGATAATTATGGAGTGATTAAGAGTAAAAATGGGTAGTGACCTAGTTAGTGTGAACTTTGCCTGGGAATGGTCTTATGATTTTGAAATTGACTTCGAAGTTCACAATTTTTGAAAACAAGTAGTACTCCGTACCATTTACTCAAATAATAAAACTAGAAGATGTGACATGATAAGTATTGATAACCCTAATAGGTCAAATATAGCCGAGGAAAATGAAGTCTTAGCTGTTAAACCAAATATAGTTGAGGTCCTTTTCACAAAATTCTGGAAGTCAAATTTGTCTAGTTATTAGAATATGCCAAAAATGGACACTATTATCTAGTTGTATTCGTTGTTTATTATTTTTGTGTAAATATAATTTAATATAAAAATTTATTTCCCGTGGAAATTGAAAGAAATAAACAGTGTAAAAATGAAAGGCAAAACTTAGTTGCTACTGCTAGTAATTGGAGTTGTTCTTTTGATAGGAAACCCTACCAACCAACTACTTTGGCAGATATGATTTCAATTTAACTCTTATCATAACGTAATCTTCTCTGTTTTATCATTCTTTATGTAATAAATTCACTTATTAGTTATTACATTACATACCCCACTCTTTCTTGTAAAAAAGAGGGGTCGTAGGACTGTAGGAGTGTGGGCTGCTGGACTATATACATTCATACCTTAAATACTAAAGATGTTTTATGCTTTTCACAAATTCTCAATTAAGACGGGTTTTGTATGTTTTAAGAGTCAGTTCGAGCTTGTGACCTTCAAATGCAAGAGATTGATTATCAAAAGATAGACACTAAACATTGAATGTTTTGGTGGCTAATCATCAATAATCCGAACATATATAAATTACCCCTTATATCATTCCCTATCGATTATCTTGTTATCAGTAATGGCTTGCTAAGTTATTTTCCACTATGCACGCTTAGAAGTATTTGACACGTGTGTGTTCGAGTATTGGATTCGTCTATTTTTTTTTTTGAAAAAGATTCATGTTTTGTTCTTAAATGAAGTGTTCGAGCGTTATGCTATCATTCAAATGTCGAGTGTCCGATATAAATACGCAAGATAATATTGAAAAGTCCGAGCAACACATGTTTTCTCTCCTACCAAAGGTTTAATTAACCAAGACTCCAAATTTAAGGGTTTTAGATTCTTTTCCTCTTTCGAAATGGTTTGTTATGGAAAAAGATCATCTTCATTTCTTTTTTGTCATTTTTCTCTCACAAGAATTGTTATTATATGATATATTATAATCCCGCTCATTAACATTTTCACCATTTTTAAGTAAATTTACAACCATCTGATCGAACCCAGAGTTAATCTAAACCATTGAGAAGTAATGAAAAAGAAATGGAGATAATCCTTACTCGTTTGTTATTGACTTTAAAATTTACTCATTTAAACTCCTTGTATCTTAAAGATGAAGTAAACTCGCGTCGCTATATAGAGGCAACCAAATATTTTTCTCAGGTAGAAAAAGATTATGTTCCGGTTAATTTTTCATGTTTTCCTTATTTGAGTAACTTAATCATTTATTTAAGTTTCCATTTAGGTATATACTTTTTCTTCTCATCTACATTTTGCTTTTTCACCTTTTGCATCTTGTAAACCATCTCTCTCTATTTTTTTCCTTGGAGTTTCGGCCAAGAGTGAACCGCAAATAATTTGTGACGGTCACTTCTGTCACAAGCTTGTGAATTGAATACTTTATCAGCCTGGAGAGAGTAGCCTTTAATTAGCAGTTAATTAGGGTCTAAAATGTAAGATTCATAAATAAATGATATAAAGAAAAGAAGCTTTAAAGAAGATCTAAGAAAGAAAAGCATGCAGTATCTGAATTAGTGAAAGAAAATCTAGCAATACAAGTATAATAGATATTATATATTCTATAGCAGCTAACAAAATACGGAAGTAGCACAGAAATCTTTAATGGCTAACAGTCTGAGCAATAAACTACAAAAATTGGCAAAGAAGACAAAACACTTTTGCTCCCCTTTTCCCATCTTATATACTGCAACTTATTAATAAGGTATGACAAACTGAATATAAAGAAAAGAAAAAGGGAAAGAAACATGCATGAATGAGAGTATATAATGCATGAGAGAGACCAAGTAGTACTCCCTCCAATTTACCATGTTCTTCCCCTTTCTTTTGGACACAAGGATTAAGGAAATCAATTTGGACCACACAAAACACACTACCCCACATTCAATTACATTTGGACCACACAACTACTCACAAATAAGGAAAGAGGGAACATCACCACAATTGGCCCAATATGGAAAGAGTAAAGAAGATGAAAAATTGGAGGGAGTATAATATAGAGATGTACGTACAAGCAGAGAGGGTAAATTTAAATTAAATTAAATTAAAAGAGAATGCAAGAGATAGAGACATAGAGAGAATCTAAAGGCTGAATATGACATGTCCCACACACATTATCCCTCTCTCTCTCGTTTTGCCTTCATGCCTTTGATCATGACGTCTCAGCCATTAAGTTGCACCTTGTTACAACTGCATTTCATACTATTTGCTCCTATTTGGATCTTATTTTTGTTTAATTCGGAACCAGGCTCGTTGTGTTTTTTTATTTTCGATCGAAAACGGCTTCACGGAAGAGAAAAGAAACGGGTTTTGTATAGTCTATCGTATTAGTGTAATATATGTAGATGTTTTATTGTGCATACATTAGTTATAGTGTGTATCTCGCGAGATATCTCGGATATCTCTTGTATCTTTTTGTATTAACTATACATATAAATAGAATTGTATCACCCGAATTAGGGGATTGTATTAATTAACTAATATGGTAATTAGGTTCGCATCAAACCCTAACTTACATGTTTCTTCTTCATGTCCGGCTGCCACAACCACCACTGCTCAATTATGGGTGACGACACCACCTCTAACTCGCGGCCTAAAGCATCCTTACACCAGGTTTACACCGTGCTCAACAACACCAACAAGGATGGAATGAAGGTCACTTGCGCCTTGCGCCTTGTGGGTCAGACTTTCCACCCTTCACGCTCGTAGATACATAATACTCTCGCATATTAATGGCACATCTCCACCATCAACAACATAACCGATGAGAACTATAGTGATTGGTGTGAAGTCGTTGCTCATGTTCTACAAAAGATATATGACATGATGAGTGACGATATTCTTCCTCGCGTCCTTAAAGATAAGTCGATCGCATAACATGGACAGAAAAGAAGAGTTGAAAAAATTTTCTCAACGATAAGGATTCACGGACAACCACTCTTGAGCACGAGTTCAATAATTTGAAAATAAAAAATCAGCCTTCCCTTGAAGCCTATTTGTCAACGCCTACGTGATCTCGCCGGTCAGATGAAGGATTTCGGGTCTGTTGTTGATAATCAAAGGTTAATTAGTGTTCCAATTAGTTGATCTATCTTCCTGCTAATTTTGATAAGGTTGCCGCATATATAAATCAAACTCTACCTCTGCTTGCGACGAACTCAATACCGCGTTACTTGGCTCTCTTGCCACGCCCTTTGATTCCCCCGGTCGAGTGAAAACTCTAATCCATCAGTGACAAATTCTCAAAATCGATCCTATAATCAGGGTATTGGCAGTCATCGACGCGCCAAACACAACTATCATAAAAAGACTTCGCAATATGCTTCTTCGGCCACGACTTCAAATATTGTTGCCCTTGTGTCATGGCCTACCACGGTCTCTGGCCCTACCACTTTGCCCATACCCGACATATCCGGATTGGGTTCAACCATGGCAGTCGCGGGGTCTTCCGCCACCCGTGCCAACTCTCGGTCCAATACAAGTGCATCTCGCTCTTATGGACATGCACACATGCATCGTCAACAATAAACAACCTCAACCCACCGATCTTGGACAAGCTTTTCAAGCAACGAGTCTACATGCTCTGGACATACCGGTTAATGGATACAAGTGATTCGTGTCATCTCACTTCTAATGCAAGTACGTTGGTTTCTCCTTCGAATGCGTGTAATATTCGTTTTATACTTTTCAGTAATGAACACATCATTCAAGTTCAGGGATCCGTAAAATACTCATATTAATACCCCTGACCGTACCCTCACTTAACCAATGTATTATACACACGCCGTAATATTTATTCGCCAATTCATCAAAGATAATAATGTGTACGTCGAATTTCACTCATTTGGTTTTTCTGTGAAGGATCTTGAGACTAAGATGACGATTTTATGGCAGTAATAGCGATCTTTACCCCGTGTATTTGATGTATGCGTGATTTACGCTACATTGCACTACATTACTTAGCCATTTTGATCTTAATTGGTCCCATTTAGGCATCATCACTTACATTTGTCTCTAATTTGTCCATTCAGCTATCCTCGAATGAGACTAAGAAATGAACCCCTTCCAATCAAATAGGACTGAACCAATTTTTTGCAGGACCCGTCCGGGTCCAATTCTTAATACTCCAGTTTATGCGCAAAACCCTTCCGAAGAGTATAGAACCCGTCCGGGTCCATCACCAACCCGTCCGGGTCGAAAATACCTTGATCGGGTTAGTGCATAAAACTCGTCCGGGTCCACCTTAAACCCGCTCGGGTCCATTTCAACCGTAAAGAGTTTTTTTTGGGCCTTTTCCATTTGGGCCATGAGTATAAATTGATGTTTTCCAATTTGGAGGGGGAGACCACTTTTCTGAGAAAATAGAGAGAGAAAGAAAAGGAAAACCCTTTGTAATTTTGGATCCAACTACTCTGTTTCCTTGATGTATTTTGAAGATTGAAGGGGTGTTTATCATTTTAATTCATCTTTTGTTCTTCCTTGTTCATTCTTCTTCATAATTGGTACTAATTATTTTATCTTCTATTTCATTGTTATTTTGTTCATGATCTTAATTACTCAAAGTTTGTATTCTTAAGTTAGCTTGTTCATAAAGGTTATTCCTTTATGCTTAGTTGTTGTTGATTGTAAGTTTCATTAGTTCTAATTGAGCAATTACTTGTCGATCTTTAGATAAAAATATAATCATTTTAATGTTTAACATCAAAGACTTCATCTTTATTGGTTTTTCTTGTGTTTTCACCATGAATAGTGAGTAGTCTCTTTACTAGGATTCTATTAATCCCCGACATGAGTGATTAAAATAATTAATCCCACTTTAATTGGTTGTTGGGGTTTACCTTTGGAATTTGATTGTTTAAGGTTCATTCTACTTGGGATCCGAGTTGATTTTTGACCCTTGACCGTCAATGAGAATTGTCTAAGTTGATAGTTGACTACCTATTTAGATCACTTGTCGATTTGGGTTGAACCCGGGAGGGGGAACTTGAAGGGGATATCTTTGGTAGTCGGTTTGAAAATCACCTTTGGGAAAAGGGGTAGGAGAACCGGGAATTATCGCGTACTTAATAACCTTAACCAATACTTGAATATCTTGAGTATGGCGCGCGTTCTCGGATGATAGAATGTTGTGTAAGGGAGTCCTACTTATGAACTCGGAAGGGAGATAGGTCGGTGTTACTAGTGTCCAAGTGTGAAACCGGAAGGGAAATACTTGGCGAATTAGATGCGATTCCCCCTTACACGTCTTCCTTGGCAACAAAAACGGGGTTTGATTGTAGTTGCAATTGTCGGTGGAAAAGGCGAGTCATAGGCTTTTAATTATTTGAATCAAACTTTGTCATTTTAGCTTGTCATTTATGCTTAGCATTTGCATTAGTTTACAATTTAATTGAGTTCTCATCTATTCCAGCTAGATATTTATCTCAATCATCCTTTTTGTTGGACTTAGCTAATCACGTGAATAAAACGACTAGTAATCACTCTTGCTCCTTGTGATTCGTCCCTCACTTAGTGCAACGAATTTCGTACACTTGCGAGGTATATAAAACTTACCATCAGTCTTCCAAGTCCGCGTCGTCCATTGTAATATCCTCACTTACCCGGGAGCCTTTAGCAAGACATTCCCAAGTAAGAAAGGGTGTCAACATCCCGGTTACCCGAGCTAGTACCTATCAAATTAACAATAAGAACAACTTAATTAAATAGTTATTAAATGGAATAAAATATACTTCCTCATATTCTCAATAACCTTGCCCTTTCACTTTAACACAAAAATTAAGAAAACACACTACCCCACCATATAATTACATTTGGACCACACAAATACACTACCCCACCGTACAATTAAAATTTGGACCACACAAACACTTACTAAAAAAGGAAGTAGGAAAAGTATTATGAATAGACGAAAATAGAAATGTGAAATGTTATTGAGAATAGGAGGGAGTATATGATTATAATTTAAATCCCAACTCAAAAGTATCAAATAAATGAAAAGTGAAATAAATGTTTGATCAACTATGACCATCCTCAAACGGTTCCCATATGCATACAACACAAATCATCACCTGCTAGAATTCATTGCTCACCATTTGTCGGAAATGTAAAACGGATCACAACCTAGTTGAAAACAATAAATACGGTTAGCCGCGGTTTACACAAATAATCATACAATATAGATAATACAATATCAATACAATCCACACCATCACGTCACCATCATCCTCACCAATCACATATCAATATAGGCCCTAGGGTGAAGGCCACCTCTCTAATGTCCGGGTTGAACCATGGAACACCTAGGCCAGTATCCTAATGATCACCTCGTCCAAACCCCGTATATCCCACCTACAGGTCACCCTACCAGGCCCCGTATCACCACAGATCAGTTCTGCCTCACAAAAGTGAATAAAACCCGTATCTTTAATGTGCACATCCTCCTTGCGTATGTGAGCCACAAGGAGCGATCCTGGGATGAAGCCAATCTTCCGATATTGCTTGAACAACGACAACACTCCAAAGTATCACAATCACAAGCAAACATCATTAATCATCAATAACAATAAAAATCATCATCACAACAACAATCAGGATCAAAGATACAATCATTCACATCAACCAAACTGAGTAGGGAATAGACCTTACTTTAACAAGAATCTAAATCAACAATAGGAAGCCCTAAAAAAGCTTTTTCTACGAAACCGTCACCTACACAACAAATCGCATAATAATTACTACAAACCCTAATAATCACTTAACATTCTCATTCCCCAAATTCTAGTATTTAGGTCTAAGCAATACTAATGACAATGAAAAAGAATAACTTAGAGCAATGAAATGCGAAAGGTACAAAAGATGAAGCCCTAACTCAATTAAGTATACAATCGATCTTATCAAAGGAATGATTAAGAAATAAGAAATGTGTTTTGAAGAGATTAAAAGAGTCTTCGGGTTTAGATATAAGACTAAGAAACTGATTAAGCATGCATAATATAAACTCCCTCGTAAACACAAAGTGAACCGCTGCGAAAATAATATAAACTCGGTCCACTCGGTCGAGTTCTTTGACCCATTTGACCGAGTGCACCTACCCGACTGAATACCCCATTTACTCGGTCAAGTAACCACTCGACAGAAGCATACTCAACACCAAACTACCACTCCGTCCACGAAACTCGACTGAGTGCTCTTTGTGTTCAATCGAGTGACTCCTTTAAAATACAAAGTATTACATCCACATCCGCTCAGGGTCACAGCTTAGTCTCTATTATTTCTTCTGCTGTCTGGCACAACCGTCTCGGTCATCCTAGTCCTAATAATCTTTAACTATCTTAGGATTCATTCTCATATTAGTTGCAATAATAAGGAGACTGACTCTCATTTATGTCATGCGTGTCAAGTCAGTAAACACAAACACATAATTTGTGAACACATAATTTATGTCTTTTATCGATTCTACTTCTGCTACGGTTTCTCTTTTTAATATAATACATAGTGATTTATGAACAAGTCTTGTTTTAAGTAAAAGTATCTACGAGTATTATCTCGTGCTTATCGATAATTTCGCACAACTATTTTGGGTTTATTGATGGCGGATATATATACCTTGAAAGTGAACGAAGAACGTCTCACTAAACAAGGGTCGGACCACAAGGAGGAAGGGTGAATACTAACCATTTTGATTCTATTTTTTAGCTAAGTCGGATAAAACTTGAATGTTTGATTATCTAATTAAACTAACTAAATGACAAGTAAATTAGAAATGACTAATGCAAATGCTAAGGAATAAAAGCGAGCTAAATTAACACGGTTTTACTCAATTAATTAAAGGCCTAAGGCACGATTAAACTACCAACATTCGTAATAACTAATTCAATCCCCTTGATTCGTTGCCAAGGGGTAGGTTCTTGGGAGTAAACGCCTCTAAGTTTCCTAACACCCCCTCTCGGGTTCGTATTGAGACGGTAGTAATACCGAGTCACCTTCCTCTTGGGTTCGTATGTCTAATTCCCTAACTCAAAGCTAAAGGTTCAATGAAACGGGCCCATTCTCGTTACCTCCCACAATGGTCAAGGTTATAACCCCGCGATAATTTCCCGGTTATCCTAACCCTTTTCCAAAGGGTGAAGTTCAACCCGTCAAACAAGAGCATCCACCTTGAGTTCTCCCTCCCGAGTTCAACCCAAGTTGACAAATAGCCTAAAAAAGGGTAGTCAAGTTCCAACCTAATCAATTTTCATTGATCGTCAAGGGTCAAGGGTCAACTATAATCCCAATTAGAGAATATACAAGTCACTTCATCCTTTGCTCGGGGAGCAAGGAATATTAGTTGCCTAGAGGAATAAAATCACGATCGGGGACGCAACCATCTGAGCATCTCTCGCTCGTTCCTTCGCTTTCTCGCTTCCAATTGCAACCCCATTGATCCGGGGTAGCATAAACCTCGATAGGGGACGTGTTTAAGCACTTTTGAGCATAAAGTCCTTCTCCTAATAGGCTTCATGTTGAACCAAAGGGATATGGGTCAATGCTTGGGGTTGTAGACGGTTATTGGGCAAGCATAGTAAAACTGTCGTAACTTGTTCAATCTTGCTCGGATAAACATGAAACCTCTTTCCCTTGACTCGGGACATGTAAATCTTCATAGCTCACCATTCTAAGCTCGCATAATCATCAATAGTATCCTCGCCATGCTCGGTATTCATCCAAATGTGAGGAATTCAACGCAAAACCGTCTCAAAACCTACAAGTGGCAATAAAGCACACAAACTATCAACAAAGCGGCATTAGCTCAATAAATCTTTTAAAAGTGAATAAATCCTATAAATAAGATCTAATATAAGGGATAAAATTATATATAATTAGGACACATCAACTTGACATTCCAGATCTTGTGGTGAGTCGACTAGTGTTGCAGGTATAGCCCGAGTTTTGAATGATTATGCATATGGTGGGGCTTGAGTGACTGACTTATTTATGGAAGCGTGGAGTCGTATTTTTGGTGTATATATATAGTTAGCATGAATAGTCTTCCGTTGTGTACTTCAAACAATTTTGTATTGGGTTTTGACACTTGAGACTCGTACTTATGATTTGGGGTTTTCCCTTAAAATTATAATAATAATTGGACTTAGCTTTGAGTTGGTTCATCATGGTGTCTTTGATTGTACGACCTCGGGAAAATGAAGGAGTAACGCTCCTGTTTACCTTGGCCGGTTAAATGGGGGGTGTTACAGCTGCATTACAGGGCTCTAACACGAGACCTCTGGTTAAATTAGAACAACCCTTGTCAGTTGATATAAGTGTCCATAGGTAAATGTCACTAACTTGTGACATATCACAAATAAGATTTATGTTAAGATTAAAACGAGTAAAATAACACCCAATTTGTATAGATGAGAAAAACTTTTTGTTAATCTCAATGCATTCTTCTTTTATTTTATTTACTCGTATCATATTTGATTCGTTTTACGCTTAAGATAGATATGTCTCTCTTAGACGAGAATCTGTTTTTATCTTAATGATGTCTTTCAAGACAAAAATTAGTGTCAATTCACGAGTTACAATTGACCCAAATGTCACTATTGATCGATTCTTCCACCCGACTTGTGGCATATTATTATTGTGTAGAGAATTTCAAAAGTAGTAGAAAGAATACGGCAGAGTAAAAAAGGTGGGAAATAATTGAGGATGATTTCGGTGATCTTTTTTAATGTGATGGTGAAGTGATTGAAGGTTCTAAAAGTGAGCTAAGAGTATAAATCATTGATCAAAGTTGGGACTTAATTATGATTATTCTCTGGACGGAAATGGTTTTAAATTGAGTAAATGGAACTATCGAACTTAATAGTCCTAAATGAATTGACCGGAACTAAAATTAAGGTCTTATTTGGTTGTCCACCAAATTCATGGGAATTCCATATTTTCACGAATGGAAGTTTTTGAAAGTTGTTTAGTTACCCTAATTTTTGGAAAATAAGGGAGTTTCAAACTCAATAGGAGTTTCAATACCTATATAATGGGAGAATTAAACTACCTAGCCCTTAAGATCATTGGAAACTCCTATAACAACGAAACTCCATCATGACAATCAAGTAATCAACATTAAAATACAATTCATGTGAATTTTAATGTAAAAATTTAACTCATGTGAATTGCAAACCAACACGCGATTTTAGTTTCGTGTGTGAACCAAATGAGCCGTAGGTTTAAAGGGTAGACAAGGCGTTTAATGAAGTAAGAATGTGGTTTAATTCAGGGGAGTACATGCACAATTGCAGTAAGGGGAGATGAGAGGGATAAGAAAACAGTGCATGCTATTGCTAGGTAGTGTGTCTTAAGTCGCTCTCACATACAATGCGTTTGTTTTTATTTTCCAGCTTTAAATCTGACATTCTGATGTGTTTTTAATTGTGATTTGTGTGGTGTTGACTCTTGTCTATCAGACCCCTCCCCAGATTTCATATTAGATTTTGTCTTGGATTTTTTGTTCTCTCATTACTTCGTCACCTGATTACTGCTCCAATGACCATTCTGTCCTTTCACGCTAATATAAACTTCATTCTATTACTCTCCTATACTCCTATAAATTCCTAGTTATTACAGAGTATAAAACAAAACAATGGAGATTGTAAGCCTCGGGGCAAGTGATGAATCTTGGAATAAACAATAAGGGACCGAGATTTATTGACTTCGTCGCCTCGGTACATGTCTAAGATAATCATCGAGTTGAGGGGGTTGACTGATAATTTTACATTATGATATGAAAAATCAGCGAGGAATTAAGGTCATCCGCTACCCAAGGATGTAGGTTTTCTTTCTTTTATAATGGTGTAACTTACTTTCATAAATTTTTATCAGGTATATATATACGTGATAATTTGAAACTCCGTAAACATATGGTCAACCATCCCTTTTCTGCTAGGGTGATAGTTTTACAAATAACACTCCCTTAGAGAGTTAGAGGTGGCAATTGGGCCAGGAATACCCTGACACAAGACCCAACACTATGGAAGAGGCAGGTCCTACCGGATCGAGCCAAGCTCACTCAAACGTGGTCCGAACCCGACCCATGACTGTAATATATTTTTTTTTATATAGTTGGAGGAGTCGGTTGGGCTGGGCACGTGGTTTGACTTGCAGCCATTTTCCGGCTTAATGGGGTGGGCTGATCCAAATTGACCCGCGCCTCCACCTACCTCTAGACTTAAACGTATCTATTTTTTTCTATCGTCGGTTTTGTAACGTTTAATGTATGTATGCACTCCGTATGAGAGGCAATTCGATCCGTATTTATCGAAAACGGATATGCCCGTCTTAAATGAGAATGAGTGTTAGAACAAAACATAAATATGTAGAAATACAAATATTAAGGAGAAATAGAGTTGAATTGGAGGAAAGGACAAGAAATAATTGAATCAAGTTTGAATAAGGTGATGTATCCATTGAAATGAAAACCTGAGAAGTTATCAATCAAAGAAAGGGGAAAGGTGACAGGCTAAAATGCAGAAGGATTAAAAATGGATGACGCGGAGTCTGCTCTCAAGCTTAAGCTTTTTTGACGAGTAATGTTGTGCTCAGGAAAGCCCAAGTACTGTATTGCTACTAATGTAAAAGCGTGTCACCTCTCTCTATTTTCCCTTTTAAGCCTTCATATTTATGGTTTTTTATCAACCCCCTTAATTACATCAATAGTACAACTCATATATATGAGTAAATACTAGTAAAAGGATCTCTACAACTCATATGTTTATCTCTACAATTCGCTTTCATTCTAACATAATTTAAATCGGTTGTAAATATGTTTAAACCTAATTAATATCATTTGAAACAAGAATTTGTGCGTAAATTTTGTCTCACTTGTAACGCCTATATAGTTTATAATTGTGGAACATAACATCGTACATTTATTAATAAGAGACGACATAATGTTTGAAGTGTTTCAGAAATGACTTCATATTGCGAGTCAGTCAAGTGTTTCAAGGAAGCTTGGACCGAGCTGATATCCAAGTTTGTGCAGATTTGGGAATTGCTTAGTGTAGAGAAAAAATAATTTCATCCTCCAGGAGGACAATAAATGTGTTCTGCCTAGCCAATAAGAACTTTTATGTCTAATATTTTCCTTATATTTATCTTTATATTTATAGCTTTTAAATGGAAACTAGTTTTATTGCCCGCGAAATTCGCGGAGTTGTTATAACACGTGGATTTTAGTTTCTCATTTTATTGTTATTCATACATTGTTTTATTTATGTTCAAGACATTCTTTTTATATAATGCTCAAAATTTGAATAATTGTTATATCATACTAAAAACAACAGTCCTCGTACTTGTTGAGAGGGGACACTTTATTTTTTACCCACATGGTTTTACATAACTTAAATATAAACTACATATATAGAATGGTATAAAAACATTTGACTTTAAAAATTGATCATGAATCTTTATTATTAATATATCAGTAATAAAGTAATAAAGGAAAACTGAAACTTAACTTTATGGTTAAAAAATAAATGTTTATCCCGAAATCTAATTATTTTATATTCATATATACATATTGTTCCTTAATTTTTTGCATGCATTGTCGTGAGAGTCCAAGTTGAGCCTCACATTAACACCGTCGTATATACAAAATCTCACCATTTTAAATTAAAAAAATACATCTTACAAAGTATAACGAAGTTAAAAAAAAATAGGGCAAGTTAAAAAATATTATCACAACAAAGTGAACTGTTGAAATTGATGTGAGTTTGTGGAGCACACTGATGAATAGAACCGAGCTTGGTCTAGTTTAACTTTATTGTAAGAAATTGATTACATAGCCTAGAGTCTTAAGATCCCTTGAGACCAGTATCACCTTCAAATTGCTCTTCCAAAAGACATTGATTCATATATGTCAATAATATCATACCCAATTGATAACTTTTAAATTCATAATTATATTATATATCAGTGTTAAATTGGAATTTGTTTCATCCACAACCCCGTTTGCTCCTTAGTAGCTGTAAAAGCAAAAAATACATGATATAGTTAGGATCATATGTAATGAGCTCATATGTCATGTGATGAAATATAAGAAACATTCTACGAAAGAAATACTATATTGATGTAAAATACGCGTATATATAGATAATTAAAAAACTAATGAAAATAACGATAAAATGGGGCACCAATACAAAGATTATGATGACAAAACATAACTACCAATATTACACAAAAACATTAAAAAATTATAATATCAAAAAGGAAAATTGGAATAATAACCATTTGCAAAAAGAATGAAAATGTAGTGACTAATTTGATTTTTCTCTTTACAACTTAATTATATATATGCATAGAAAGGTAGGTGAATGAGTTGAAAACTTAAAAATGGAATATTACTAATTAATGGACATAAATTACAAGAATTTAAGTGCCATTAAAGAGGGAAGATGGAAAGTCTACAAATTCTAAGAGAGTATACTAGGTGATTTAGAGATTGGAAGTATATAACAAATAATGTCTTACAAATGAAGGAGGGATTGCCACGTGTCGCTTCAATAATTGCTCAATCTAGGCTTTTTATATTATTGTATAGATGAGAGTTTTTATTGGTTAAGGAGGACGCATTTATTGTCCTCCCAGAAAACGGAAGAATTTTTCGGCGTAGTGTATTGCTTCATTTGCTTGATGTTAATTGACATAATCTAGTTTGTATGAGCATAGGGCTTGGTATATACCTTAAATGATGTCTATTCGAAGCCAATGTCATAGGGGTTGGTATATACCTTGTATGATGTCTATTCGAAGCCAATGTAACGGTACTTTGGAAGTTATTAATATGTCTTACATTTTGACATAAAAAACATAATATGTGAAGTAGAATTATAGTATGAAAGAAAATGTGAGATCACAAATTATAAGAATCACAAATGATAGACTAATAGAAAAAGTTACATATTGTGTGATTTTACCATTTAAAAAAAAATTTGAAACATAAGTTAGAATTGGGAGTACAATTTTAGGATTATTAGGTGATAGTTTAGTTAGTAAGTCAGATGACACATATTAGAAAAGTAGTTAATTTAAACTTAAAAACTTGACTCATTTACTACCTACATTGTCATTGAAAACGGGCATTATTCGCAACAAGCTGAATACGGATAATAACTCTCTCACAATATGCAAGTGGAAAGGGTAAGTGGAGGGCAAATGGTCACTTACCTTCTCACTTGCATATTATGAGAGAAACATTATCCGTATTCAACTTGTGACGAATAATAACCGTCTTCAGTGAGACGAGCTGCACTCACTATAGAGAGGGAGCCAATCTCCAATTACCCATTTGCTTCCAACATAGGTTGGGGTGTTGAAAGTGGAAAGTAAGTATAGAAATAAATTCACTTGATAGATGAGTAGTAGTAAGTGTATTATACATCTGATGTACTATCACAGATAATATAGTTTTTGAGTTTTACAATAAAGTTTTTGAGTTCATTAATTTGAATAATAAGCTCAACAAAAATCACAATAAAACTAAAAAAACATCACATATAAGATTTAAAATATACTCGTAGTTTATAAAATTTAAAAAGCTCGAAAAAAATGCACAAAAACTCAAATTTATACTAGTCTGAGATAATACCTCCGATGTATAATCTTTTTTCTGAAAATTAAAAATTTCACATATACTTTTCCTTTTTTGCCCTTTTGCCTAATATTTTTAAATAAATTCTATAAAAAAATATAATATGAGAAGACAGTATGGGTAATGAAGTGGTAGTAGTAGTAGTGCCTTTGCTTTGGCTTGGTGGTAGCTTATGATTACCACAATCAAAAGTAGTCTCCTCCAATCTTTCTTTTGGCCCCTCATCAATTACACACTTCTTCCTCATTATTTCCAATTCCTTCAACTCTTCCTTGTCTCCCTCTTTCAATTTTAAATGATTGCCATGGGAAAATCTGTCTCGGTTACCTCGTGCAATTCTTCATGCAAAATATTCACATTTCTATTTTTCTACTAACATGAATTATTGTTTAAGAGGATATATTTTCGTTTTAAACAGGTTGAATATAATAGATACGTCAAAACATAATGCCTACCGAATGATAAAAAGCTTGTCTCATCTATTTAAGTTGGATGTATATTTGACCCGTTTTAATCTTAGGACAGATATACTCATCTTAAGTGTTCCAAATTTAGAGAGACCAACTAGTATATATAAAGAGTTTTTTTAACAGTATTAATGACAATGTTGAATCGTCACCTCATTAATTTTCATTTTCACCTCAATTTATTTTGATTTGAGAAAAAAAATCAGTATATAGTATTAATCAAGGAAATTAAGTAATGCATTATGAAATGTGTATATGAATTAAAATATATTTTTTAAACCTGAAGCTAATTATTTCTGTTTATAATTTCCGCATAATTTTTAGGAGTATTTTTTTATCATTAAGCTAATAATCACAATTTATAGATAGTCTTACTCTATACGGGTAAGTATGCTGTCCAATCCTTAGTAATATCATAAAATAAAAGATTATAACTTATGAGTTTATACCTATTTAATATAATTTAATTAAAAGACTATAGTTTATAGTTCAATTAAAAGATTATAGTTTGGTGATAAGATTATGTTTTAGAGGAAAACATTTTAGGTTGCCTATCCTGCTAATCTCATTGTTTCTTTATTTAATGAGTTCATTTTAGAGAAAAATATTTTAGGTTGCTTATTCGGTTAATATATAGGAGAATTTGTTTATAAAAGTTATTCTTGAACCAAGAATTAATAGATGATCACTTAATCATTAGCATTTTGAAACAATATTAATCAATGTATATAACTAAGTTACAAAAATTAGAATTCTAAAAGAAATAAAATTAAAAAAAATTACTTCATAAATATGATAGCAATCGTGTTTTACTCAATCATCTCTAAGGCATTCAAGTATGACACGAAGGAAGAACTCGCAAATGTACTCCGATTATGCTCAAATGACTACTAATACATACATCTAATAAAAGTATTTTTGTATTAGAACAATTAGAGTAACAAGTATTGACGCCTAAAAAAAGAATTGTGTAAGAGATGGCAAATTAAAGGTGAATCATAACGTTACTCTGAATTATCAAATATACTTTGTCACTTAGGAGTTAGGAGTATATAGTTAACACATAGCAAAATATATTATCAAATTCTCCAAATTAACGGTTCCGTAGATTAAATTGTAATAATCGGAGTTATATTAGGAATTGCATAAATTATAGATTGGAATGAGGATTCATGGATATGCTGGTTTCCTCTTTCTTTTGGGTTCATCTTTACAACCCACGTTTTCTCTTTTTGTCTGAAAGTAGTTGTGGACGATCAATTAATGCCAAATCAAAGCAAAACTCCAGTAAAAAGATAAGGTCATTATTTTTTGTTAATATTTTTGTTATCAATTAAATAATTTTTAAAAAGAAAAAACCCTTGACTTGTGAGTAATAATTTTGAGGAATTGGTAACCATAAAAGTTACTGGGGACATATGTTTCTCATATCATCAGTTAACATAAAGATAATTAATTCATGTAGGACTGAATGTAGAAGTATGTAAGATTAGGCTACATAGTAAAAGTCATTGTGTAATAACTGTTTAATTATAACGTTCATACTTCATACAGTAGTTAAATTCATCAATAAAGTGTTTTCTTGACTTTCGTATAAAGCGTGTACTACTAATAATATATAAATATACAGTACTACATATAACTAGTTTTCTTCGTCTCTATAAGTGATTGCTAGTATTGCTACTTACTCCGTACTTTGTAATTTTCGTTTTCGTTTACTTTTGTTCAATGAATGTAAGATTGTCCATTAACAAGATAAAAATAAACATTTATGTTTCCATTAACTTGTGAACTTTTGGTTGTACTGGCTCTGATACTAAGTTAAAAAATCATCTCAAATAAAAGCTTTGACTAATGGTTGAAGTTTCAAGATCGGTTTTATACTCTAACACATTATACCCTTTTCGTCTGACTTTACAAACCCTGAGTTTGGCCGATTATAATCATTTATGAAAAGACTAAATTACTAAAATACAGATGACCCGAATTTGAAACTCCTCTCCATGTCCGAAAATTCCAATAGTTAGGAGTTAGGACTCCTAGGAGGGAATAGAATGAGGAGACTAGAGCTATGAAAATCCACCAATTCTCATTTAAAATAAACATTATCCATTTTAAGATTAAAACGAATCAAATACATACTAAATCATTGGATTTAAAAAATACCAAAAGTTTCGTCTTTATTAGCATCATATAATAGTATTCAACCCGTTTACAGGATGGAAAATGTGAAGACAAGGGTAGAAGGTAAACTAGAAACGTTAATTGACATAAGTGGACTTTGGGTGGATATGAAATGAGCAGTTAAAATGAGTGGCGTATCTTGTATGGATGGACATTCGACAGTTATGACTTCTGTAGTAAACCTGCATGCCCCGTGAATCTTAACAAGATACACACAGGCACACAGCTACTACTATTTTCTTTATTTTTTTGTATTTTTATTATTATTATTACAGTGAAGATTGAAGAATAAAGGCTGCGAAGCTAGCTACAAATATTAACCGTCTGTAAATATTAGTTGGACTTTGACATATCACCAGGCCTAGATATGGTTCACCTATTTAAGCTAAACCATTTCATTCAGTCAAACTCGTCTTTCCTTCCACCCTTTTTCACCTTGTCATTCCAATTTCTTAACAAAATTACAAACTTTTGACTCATTGTTTGTTTGAATACATTTCTCAATTAAGTTTCTAATTTAACTTATACTCCCTAAGTCCCTATTACAGTTTTAGTTTTGATAGCTGAAATTAACTGGTACACTTCTTAAAATAATAGATTTGCAAATTACGGAGTTTGATTTAAGATGAACATATCGGTATCAAAATAAGAAACAAGCCAAATAAATAGATGAGATAAAAACCAGAATGCTTAAGAAATAATCTCTCATATCAAATTCAATATTACCATTTGACTTTTTACATCTCGAAGACAATATTTTGACCTTAATTTTTTCTATATGTATAGAATTATTTTTGTTGAATATAATTGTTTGAAAGATATTTCCAATGCAAATATGTTAATCTCATATTTCTTTTTATATTTTTAATGTATTTATGATCAAGGTTTTTAAAAGCTGGTTTTAAAAAGGTAAGTGGGATGATTGGATCAGTTAGGAGGGAGTAACAAAAGTTTTTCTCATCTGTCTATATGAAATGATATTTAATCCGTTTTAATCATTAGACATATATGATCGTGTTATGGAGATTAATTCTTATTAATTAGTCATAACGTTACCAGTTAATTAAGAGTTAATTAACTAACTGGCTTGTGAGCAGGAAGAGTCTTAGATCCTCAAGTAAATATATTACTTAATTATTACTTAGACTTTGTTATTAATTAAAAGTTTCTTCACACATGCAGTGGTTGAGATGAATATCATATATATTGCCATATTTGCAATGTTACTCGGGCATCTTAAAATAAATGGAGATTCGGTGTAAAAAAAAAGAGATAAGACCCAAATATAAATGTACAAGTATATTATACGTTGAGGTTGTAAAAATTATACTCCCCCGGGCCCTATCTAATCCAATGTACCCGTGGGTCCGAGCACAAGTTTTTAGAAAATTGTCTTATAGATGGTAAAAATGTCATAAATAGCCCTTAAATTTAAGGAAAATGAGATAGCACCACCCGGTGGCGCTCAATTTAAGCGCCACCGGGGTTACAATTGTAAATTGCTTTATTATTTTGCTTTCCCTCCATCAAGATTTGAATTTCATACTAAATAATGTTAAAGGGTAATTTAGGAACTTAACATTATTAATTAATTGTAAAAATAATAATAATTGTATATATAAAAAAGAACTAAATCTTAAAAATTGTTGCGTTATTTGTGGAACGTAGTTCAGCATCATATGGCTACTGTAAGCGTTTCAATGTCAGAGCCTGAAATGTAATTTCATCCAAAGAAATTGATTGATGCAAATATGGAATTCATGTGACCGCATTAAATTATGAGAACTAATCTGTTTCAAATCACAATTTCAGAACGAATACCAGTGAAGAAGGTATTGAATTTTTTTGGTTAGATTGTGTATGAAATTAAACCGGTGAAGGAAAAAAAAAAGTAGATGAAGAACACATCGACGAAGAAACGTATTTACAGTTGTAGATAATTGAACTTATGTAATTTTGGTGTAAATAGTAACCTATATAAAATTACATATCTAACCTTAAACACTTGGCGTAAAAACGAAAATCATCATTTCATTTTTTTATTTTTCCTTTTTTTTAATTATGGTGGCGCCCTATCACCATCCTAAATTAAATATGAATATAGTCCAAATGGTTGTTATTTGATAGCATTTTATGTAATTAAATGGATGTTGAAGGATAAAATGGTCTAAATATTATCAAGAAAGAAAATGGGTACATTGAATTGGATTGTCCAAAAGAAAGTGAATACATTAGATTAGATAGAATGGAGTATAAGATTAACTTGATTGATATTGATAAAGGGAACAACTATTTATACAGAGTATAAGAATACAATCCTAGGAAACCTAATATGCTAGAATATTCTAGATATGATACAATCTTAGTTAATAGGGAATGTACAAGCGTATTATCTTCAATACGCTCCCGCAAGACGGACGTTTCAAAAGAAAGGTCGATCTTGAGTAGAAGAGGATACAAGCAAGGACGAGCAAAAGGTTTAGTGAGAGCATTGGTCATTGGCCGAGATATGTTGCAAACGCAAGAGCCCTATGTTGACTTGTTCATGTACGAAATGAAACGCGAGAGCAACATCTTTCATTCGAGAGTGAAATATAAGATTAGCCGAGTACTGTGTTGCCCCAAATTGTCGCAGTAGATAACCGGGGTGGGGACAGAGCACGAAAATCCAACTCGAAAAGTAAGGAGCAACGACACGAAACTCAGCCTCGGTTGAAGAGAGAGCTAAAGCTCGTATTCATCACTAATACTTGTAAATTTGGTTGTCAAAACCGGAGACCCGGTTACACCGCCCATGAGGTTGCCCATGATCTTAGACACTCCTGATTGCTAGTACTTTGTTCTTAAAATTTGTTTTATGGAGCTCTAAGTTCAGCTTAGTTATATGCACGTCGGATCGGTTCAATTGTTCTTCAATTCAACTTAGTTAAGTTTAGTTAAACTTATGCAGCTTTAATAAGTTAAAGCAATGCCTTAGTTTAATTTGACTAATAAATGGACTTTTAACGTTAAAAATACGAAGTACTTGTATTATATAGTGCCATTTCAAATCTGTCATAGATCATAGAAGAATGATAGTGGGGTACGTGGTAATGCAAGCATACTAGAAAAACGTAACACTAAACATCGTAGTTGCCAGTTAAACTAAGTTACTTAATATGTTTGCAAAAAGTCCAAACGTAGGCATATAGTACAATATCTAATTCCCTTATAAATGGATGAATGAACAAAAAGGAGATCTTTGAGAGGAACTGGTCATCTTCTGCTAGAATAAAATTGATTAGGTTACGGCAAAGCCTATAGTTATTCATACCAGACTGTTTATATAGTATAGCATTTAATTTTAATTAATATTGTGTCTTCCACACATTTGGGCTATTTCTAGTAATACTTGCAGGCAATACAACAGGTCTCATAAAAATGAAAGTAAAAGATAAAGTAACACTAATATATCAACTACTTCGATCAATGGATCATGGTTAGGATTAACCCAAAGTTGCTTACTTTATGATATAAAATTTAGAATATGCACTAACTTAGCTTGAATATCCATTACTTTTTGTAATATAATCTCTTAATCGCGTAATGTAATGTGTTGATCTTATTTTCGTGAAATAGAATGAGTTTTATGTTATTTTTAATAATATTTACTAAATAAAATATCATCATTAACCCATATAATAATATAATATTATACTCACGTAATATACGCGTTTTAAATCAGTATAATCATATATTACGAAGGATAATATTATAGGAATGCTCATTTTTTTATTAAAATAAATGAGCTAAGTATGTTGCACTTTTTTATTTGGGTTATTCTACATAGTAACCTTGTGCTTTTTCAAATTCTACATGATAACCTTATTTTTTCACAGACACACATGGTAACCCTGTACTCTATTAATACTTATAAGCATGACCCTGAACTTGTATTCTGTCAATTTTTCCGTTAAATAGTTGACGGAAAAGTGACGTGGCGGATGCATTTTGAGTTTTTTTACATGGTAACCTCATGTTCAAAAAAATTCTACAAAATAACCTTTTTTTTTTTGCAAAACTCGCACGCTTATTTTCAGTCAATTAATCCATTTTCCCTCATTTTCACTCAATTACCAAATAATAATGTCTAATCCCACAGTTTTATGAAGACAAAAATATTAAAAATATATATGAGTGGAACTGGGTTGAAAATATACGGAACAAATGGATTATCAAATACCAATGCTAGATATGATACGAGTAATGACATCTATTACTTTCATATGAGTAAGAGAAATAGCACAATCAACTTAGTTGAGTGAGTATGATGCCCACAAAGGAGCAACTCACTTTGAGAAGTCATTGGTTATTAACAAGTTATTATGGTTTAATTTGTTTATTGTGATATGAATGGCATGGGGAGAAAGTTCTCATCATCTTTGTGGGGTGATGATGTAACACCCCACATTTGTTGAAGAGATCCATTGATAAGTTTAAATGACTAGTGCTTAAAGGGATTGTAAGTACTACTCATATCAACAAAGTGCACTTTCTTTTCTGGTTGTCCATGCAAAAGAACTCAAAAGTTAAGCGTGCTTGACTGAGAGTAGTCTTAGGATGGGTGACCTCCTGGGAAGGTTCCCGGGATGTGCATGAGTGAGGACAAAATGCGCTGGAAATGACCCGTGTTGATCTGTGGGCCATGTACACAGCCTGGAGAGCTATCATGAGTGACCGCTCCCGACCCAAGGTTTGGGCCGGGGTGTTACAGATGATCTTCAAGAGGCTAAATGAGACATCTTCATTGACGATCATTTTTTATCAATTAATCATTTCACTCTTATTTTCATTCAATTAGTCAATTTACTCTAATTTTTCAACATGGACCGGTTAATTACTTTTTTTCATTGCAATCGAGTAGAAATGAGAGGGAAATGGTTAATTACATGAGTATGTGTTTAAGCGTCTGTGCATTGAAAAAAAAAAGGTTATATTGTAGAATTTTCCGAAATACGGGGTTACCATCTAGAAAAAATTAAAATGATATTAGCCACGTCATTTTTCCGTCAACTACTTAACGGAAATTTGGCGTATTACAAGTTCAGGGTCATGTTAACAGGTGTTTATAGAGTAGAGGGTTACCATGTGTGTTTCTGAAAAAGTAAGGTTACCATGTAGAGTTTGAAAAAACACAGGGCCACCACGTAGAAAAACCTTTTTATTTTAAGTTATTGTAAAGCAATAGTAAGTCAGTACAAGTCTCGATACAATTTTCATATGGGTAATTTTAAAAGTACTCGTAACATTCTTATGTTGTTAATAAAGTACTCGTAACATTCTTGTGTTATTAATAAAAAGGGATATAAATGTGCATTCAATTCATTTATCTAGTAATTTATAATATCTTTTGATACAATAGAACAGTGTTGTCCTAAAAAAAACACTCAATATCATCAGATGATTCTTTGTCAAGCTATATAGTATTAGTACAAAATACAACATATAGAATTCATTCAAGGGTATACCTTGGTGCACCACGCCACCGTTCTCCATTCTTCTTAGATCTTAATGGACGAGCAGTCAAGATCCTCTCTATTCTCTAAATAGAAATGGAGAGAAAAGTTCTTTTTAATGGTTTATATCTAATTCGGGATAGATTAGGTGTTGTAATAAATACACTTAAATACGAAAAGGTAAATGAATGAAAATAGATGTATAATATAATATGAGTGAATTAGAGAGAAAATGAAGAGAAAGAAATAAAGATGATTGAAATTGATCGACGAGAATGTTAGAATTGACAATAATAATTTTTAGAATATGGAACCATAATTTAACTAAAATGGAAAATTAGTTAGATATATACATATATACGGTAATACAATAATATAATAGGTAATACTTGTTCCGTTCCAAAAAAAAGCAAACATTTACAATTCAATGGAACAAATGAAGTATAATACAACCGTACATTTTGGAGTTTCCCGTTTAATAGTATTTGTTACTTGTACTTATTAAGATCTTTAAATAACACACAAGTACTTATTGTATATAAACAATCCATATTTTTACCATGAATTTATTTGAATCAGTTGGTCTTGATTTAGACGGACCATTTTGGTCTGAAACAATAAGACGGGATTTTGTAACCTTTATTGAAAAAAACTTGATATGAGCTGTGGTTACATTTTATCAAAAGTGACAACATAATCTCATCTTATTTTTCAGACGGAAATGGTCCGCCTGAAATAAGAATTTGCGTATTTGAATATTTGTGTTGTATTAGCAATCACATTCTAAGAATGTCCTCTTTCCTGATAGAAAAAAGAAAAAGCCAAAGTTGAATGAAAGAAAGAAAGAAGGAAAAGAGTGAGCGACATGTCTTTCTCATACACAGATCCCTATATCATATGAGACCTAGCTTGTTTCCAGCAACAACTTGTTTTTGCTTTGTTTCCCCCCTCAAACACATAAATATTTGTTTACCTATAACTCATTCTTTTTGCTTATTTCCTTTTTTTTTATATATATATAAAAGCCCTCTTCTTTTCTCCTCTTAATATATCTTCACTCACTCTTTCTCTTGGGATTATCCATTGGTTTTTCCTTTGTTATTTTTTGGGTTTTTGTTCCTCTTCAAATCTCAAAAACTATTGGGAAATCATTAGTTCATTTTTAGCCAATGATTGTTGCAAAAAACATTTCACAAAATATATAATATACTCTTAACTTACTTAATTATTAAGTTTATCATGATGAAGTCATTGAACAATGATGATGGAAGTTGTAACAACAGCAATGGTAATAGTGATAATAATTGGTTACTAGGTTTCTCACTTTCTCCTAGTTTCAACAACATGAACCAACAACAACAACAACAACAACAACAAAGTACTACTCCTTGTTCTTCAACTTCTCTAGCAACCTCAAACACTAACTACTTCTCTTCTCATGATCATTTTCACCAACTTAACAACCCTTCTAACAACCAAAACAACAACATTAACTATGCTAATTACTATGGTAACTCAGTTGAAGCTAATCAAGTTCAACATGGAAGTACTACTAATCATCACCATAATAATAATAATAATAATAATAATAATAATGATAATAATGGTTTCTTTTACTCTCTTCCCTTCCCTCTTATGCCTCTTAAATCTGATGGCTCTCTCTGCTTTCCTCAAGGTATATACTTTACTATATTTAAATTATCATTTCCCTCATGTTTTTGCTTTGCATGGAAATCCCTTTTTATTTTTTTGCATTTACCATGCTTAGCCGAGTTTGAGTAACATAGGTTACTGCCTTGTGGACGTCTTTTATAATAAATACGTAACCTCAACATTGACATTTTTACATCCGAGTTTGAGTAACATAGGTTATCGCCTTGTGGGCATGTTTTATAATTACGTAACTTCAACATTGACATTTTTTACATCCGAGTTTGAGTAACATAGGTTATCGCTTTACTCTCGTATTTTACATGTATATTTTACCATATATAAATAAAAAGGAATATATATAGTTTTTTTTTATTACTATTAATCTAAGTTGGGGTGTAATTAGGAATGGTACTACAAGCAGCAGCAGCAAACTACTCAACAACAACAACAAGCACAAGTGAAACACCAAAATTAGAGGATTTCTTTGGAGGACATAATCACACATTAGGAGGAAATAGTGGGACCCACCAATATGATAATCACCAAGATTACAACTCCATTAATCAACAACAACAATACCCATTTTACCCTTCACTATACACCACCACAAACACAAACACTCAACCTAATGACACCAACACACTTTTAGCCAACACCCCAAGTGAGGGTGCACTACAAGGTAAGGTAGACCAAGGAGTAGCAGATCAACTCCACTGGGTTCAAAGAAGTTACAACATTGGGATTGCTGCATCTGATCATCATCATCATCAACAACAACATCAGATCAACGGTGGAGATCAATCTAATGGTGGTGGTGGTGGGGCCCTAGTGGGGTATGGAGATTTGCAGTCATTAAGTTTGTCAATGAGCCCTGGGTCACAGTCTAGTTGTGTGACTGCATCACACCAGATTACTACTACTACTACTACACCTTCTTCTACTAGTGTTGTTATAGGAGGAAGTGAGTGTTTGGGTTTGGAAAGTAGTAAGAAAAGAGTTGGAGATATTATTCATCCTAATAATAAACCAATTGTTCATAGGAAATCTTTGGACACTTTTGGTCAAAGGACCTCTCAGTATAGAGGTGTCACTAGGTCTGTTTTCTTTACTTCTCTCTTATTTTCATTTTTAAATCATTTGCAATACACCCTCACAGTTCGTCTTAAATTTAAAACGGTGTAAATGTAGACAGAATGTTACCATATCATTTTCTAAACTAAAACATGTTTTTTATCACATGGTCGTTTCAAAAAAATGGTGGCATTTCACCTGTCTTAAGCCCTAAATGAGAATTTGGCCTTCTAAATCTGTTTATTAATTAATTAATGATGTCCTTATTCTGTCTTGTACCTTCTCTCCAACCTTCTCGTCTCATAATTAATTAAAATGTACTTCGTCACCGTAACATTTTTTGTGATAAACGAGTAATAATTATTTGTTAGTTTGTGAGACGAAAATGTTTAACAAAAGTTGAAAAGAAAAAGTTAGTAGAATTCTCGTTATTTATTTTATTAAGCTGTATTTTGAAAATGTAGGCATAGATGGACCGGTCGATATGAAGCTCATTTGTGGGATAACAGTTGTAAGAAAGAAGGTCAAACTAGAAAAGGGAGGCAAGGTAATTAGTCTAAAGTTAATTAAACTAACCCAATTCTTATAATTTCTCTATATGGAATTTTTTTATTTAAAAATATTTAATTATAGAGTAGGTTTTGATATGATACTAACTTAAATTTTTGTTGTTTGTTTGGGATGAATTCCTCCACACCTTCAAATTGTTGCAGTTTATTTGGGTAAGTCTTGAACATACTAAATATTTGTCATTTTGTGCCTTGTTACATGTGACTTAGGATTTACAATGTGAGTCGGTGGTCTAGACCGTCTCACAGTGTGAAACGGTTTGTTTTGAAAAATATATATTTTTTTTTGGGTGTAGGTGGGTATGATACTGAAGAGAAGGCAGCAAGAGCATATGATATGGCTGCACTCAAGTACTGGGGACCTTCTACTCATATCAATTTTCCTGTAATAACTTGTACCCTTTTATGTCCTGGTTACATTCTAAGGGAATTTTATTTCCTATTTCTGAAATTTCGTTTTCGATGTAGTTGGAAAACTACCTACAAGAAGTTGAAGAAATGAAGAACATGACTAGGCAAGAATTTGTCGCTCACCTTAGAAGGTACGACTTCTTATCGTTTAATTTTTACAATATCTTTTGTAATTGCCGTATGACATTCTAAATAAATGTCGAATTTAAAATCGTACATAGTACATACCCCTTGAATATGTTGTTGCAATGTATTTGATGCAGGAGAAGCAGCGGTTTTTCTAGGGGTGCCTCAATCTACAGAGGAGTTACTAGGTAAAACGACTCATTTTAACCTTTTATTTAAGTTGTTCCATAAATTAGTATTGTTACTAATTGTTGTCTCTGAATAATTAAACAGGCACCATCAACATGGAAGGTGGCAGGCTCGAATCGGCCGAGTTGCCGGGAATAAGGATCTTTACTTGGGCACTTTCAGTGAGTTGCTCTAATCCAAATCCCTTAATCATAGTAGATCTCATATAGCTTAGTTGGTAAAATCATTAAACGATAAATTCGTCTTTCGTTCTCTACTCCAAGGCAAAAAGGCCTTTATTACTTAGTGATCATAATATACTTTGTATCAGAAAGAAAAAAATGTGCTACTCATAGTATATTTGAGCATGTAGTATAATCTTGGATTAATATACTAATCCAAAGTTTTTTCTTTAAGATCTAGTAAAAGGTACCCTTTAAAACATGGTCTAGTATATAATCTTTTTGTAAACACATTAGTCATCTAATAGTACAAATTTCTTTGGTGTGTTGGAGGGAATATCTTTAATACTTCCTTTTTCTGTTTGTTTCTCAACATTCTTCACTTTGATGTTCAAAAAGCAGAGAACAAAGAATTAGGCTGATCGCTTTCTTTCTTTTTAAAAAGAAACTCTTTATCAGCAGATCAAATCATGCTATTTTTATTCCTTTGATTGAACATTCATGATTATAATTCTTAGGCACTCAAGAGGAAGCAGCCGAGGCCTATGACATTGCAGCGATTAAATTCCGTGGGGCTAATGCAGTGACTAATTTCGACATTGTTCGATATGATGTGGACCGGATCATGGCTAGTAGTACCCTTTTAGCCAGCGAGCTAGCTCGCCGCACCAAGGAGCTGCCAGCGCGAAGTAACAACAATGAGGCCCAGTCCGAGAGTGAAAGGGCCCAGTGGAAAATCGCGCTGATTGAGCACAGTCCAATAGGCCAGAATGACCAGAATATCGTCTCAATAGCCCAAATTCATGATCAGTCCAAGGCGAATACGGTATTGGATCCGGCCCAACATGAAATGGGTGGGGCCCATTTGTCTAACCCATCATCCTTGGTTACTAGCTTGGGTAGCTCAAGAGAAGGAAGCCCAGAAAAGAACAACAGTAATACAAACAGCTTGCCTTTGGCCTTCACAATGCCACCTTCAGCAACTAAATTATTTGCAACTCCTGCAGCAAATATGAGTCATTGGGTCAACCAACCCGGTTCGATTTCACTCCCCCAATTACCGGTTTTCGCGGCTTGGGCCGATTTACATTAATCAACAATCCTTTGTTTTGCGGTACTAGTAGTAGTAGTAGTAGTATAAATTAACTTAACCCCCATTTTGTGGGACTTAATTGGGTATACATTTGGGGTTAGTATGGTATTTAGTAATTAGCACTTGGTAATTGGTTTAGTAATCACAACAATCAAAGGAAGGTATCAAGTTTAATTAATGTAGGATATTGTATTTCAGTCTTTAATCATGTCATATATGCATGTAATGCAAGTTTATCTTATCAATCTCTTTTGTTTTATCAAAAGTAAATTGTAATGGAAAGACTGAAGCTACTTTCTTTAACTTAGGCCTTTACAAGTTATGATTTAAATTGCATGAAATGGTTCTGAAATAGGCCATATTACTCATCATTAGATACCATTATATGACTTTCAATGTGCTTAAGGACTTGACTCAACTCCTTCCAAAATGAATGGGTCGGCTGATATGAATCATTCTTTAGAACCGTTCTGGCTGAGGTCTGAGGGTGCGCATGATCCACAACCGTGTTTAATGACTACGATCATTGGTTTTTGTTCACTTTTAAGAGTCTTTTGACTAAACATGAAAATGAAAATGAGATTGAGTGAATAAAAATGGAAGATAAGCTTTAAATGGTAGAAGAGTAGGCCAAGTTCAAAGGAAGGACATGATGATGACATTAGATATCTTTAACCTTTAACCCTTTGCTTTCCTCAAAGGTAACAGACATGTCATTCCCTATGATGTAAAAATAAGATTCCCATTATTTTCTGATTATGTATTGTGCATCTATCTGCCAGGGGGAAGAGGCTGTCATATACTCATATTACAGGCTTACAGCTTTCATATTAGCATTCTTGGGAACTAACATTCATTCCATTCCCAGTAATTTCTTACATCCTCATCTATTCCCCCGTGCCCAACCCCTTTTACCCATGAAAATGACTTTGTTTTGACCCTCCTATATGCGCCAAACACTAAATATGTATTTACTTTGTTTTGTAAGGGTGGGACTTGGGTCGCAGTCCACCCGAGTATGTAGCATAAGGGTGGGACTTGGGTTGCATGCAGTCCACCCGAGTAGCATGTAAATGTAGCATGACCTAACAACCCAAACATGAGCGTGATTTAGACATGATAAATTTTTAAACCGCCTTGGCCTAGACACGATAGTCGATAGAGTAAGGACCGAGTATGGTTACGATTTTACAAAAATTGTATGGGCCGAACATGATAGGCATGAAAACTGTGTTCATATGCCGGATGAATTTATTGACTTTGCTCGGCATAAGTATTTGACTCTATGTGTGAGAGCATCGTTATTATTATCCGGTTAATACTCTATCTTGTGGTGAAAGTGGAGTCATGACTCAAGTTTTTTCACAATTGCTTAATTGTTTATGCTATTAAAGTTGAGTAGGTTTATTGGTTAAACTAGTACTTATATTTGACAAACAATTAGGCAAGTGAGAAACTTTATAATAAAATCATAGATTATTAAAGGTTGTCCTAAGTCGAGTTTTCCTTTGTTCTAGAGATAGTAATGTATGCATACTAAATTGTCAATGTAAATGGTTCATTTGTACAAATGGTGTATTCTTGTTTGGGAGGAACCATTGGTTTTTGGACTTCTAAAGAGTGAATTCGTATTACATGTATTATTTTACATTATAGTTGCATATCGTAGTATCAATTAGTTACGCAAATTCTAGACGGACTATTTCCGTCTGAAAATAAGACGGGATTATGTTGTCACTTTTTGATAAAATGTAACTATAGTTTATACCAATTTGTTTTCAATAGTGGTACATCTAACTGTAAAGTGGTTACAAAATCCCGTCTTATTGCTTCTGACCAAAATGGTCTGTCTGAAGCAAGACCAACAGATTAGTTATAATAGCGAGCAAAATGGGCCATGTTGTTAAGAAAATATATCTAGGAGTTTCTTTTTTAATACGTGAACAATGTCACTCATGTTTGTGATAGTGATACTAACTTGACTAAGGTTTATAGTCAAGGCTAATACGATGATCGCGACACCGAGGTGTTATAAATAACTCGGTAGATTTATTATCTTAAATATGGGGATTTTGGTTGTTATATGAGATCTCAATACATCTAGTTGATAACTTTGCATTAAGAATCGATTAGGGACTTTGGTATATAAGTCGAATTATGAATTTTTGGTGGTAGAATACCCAAAATACAACGGTAGAGGCACAATTCAATGTGAAAGACCTACAATATTAATTTGAGCACATGATATTGACCGAAGGTGTGTACTAAGACCTTCATGACTAGGAGCAAGGGTATTTTTCTTAATGAATCTTTGAAAAAGTGTAATTATAGGCACACAATATATAAAAAGATTCAGTTATGTGAGTATGAAGTTTGACCGCTTCAAGGAAGTTCGTGGTTGCCTTTCCATATACTCACGATATGCGTGTATTTATATATACATTCACCTCTTCAATTATATACTTTTAATGCCGTCTCTTCCATTATTTGAGCGATATAACGTTTATCTGAATAGTTTTGGGTCTATAATTAGCCGAACACGGTATTATCATATTATGGGCTAAATACATTAATCTGTTATTGATCTTTTATTTGGTAGGTTGATGATCCATATAAGAAATCAAATCCTAGAGGCATGGAAATAATAGTCCAATGAACTGGGCCACACTTAAAGTCAAAACCCAAAGTTTGTGATTATACAATTAATTTAGCATGTTCTTCACATCAAGATTTAGGATGAAGTAGCAGCGTAGCACAATACCACACAAGTTACGCAAGATGGAAGAGCAAAATATCCCTACTCCATTATAAACTAGATTTCATGCCCGTACGATGCACGGATATACGTTGATGTCATTTTCATAATTTTTCTATAACAATTAACTTGTAAAAATAAACTTTTGAAATTTTAAGATTATAATAAAATATACTCCGTAATATTTAAGAAAATAATATTAATATATTGATTCAACTTCTATTTTAAAAATATTTTACCAACCTTGTCAGGAATCAAGTTATATTTGATCTATATGACTCGAAAAATGATCCAAGGTACCTAAGAATTAAGCTCTCTAAGACATTTCTTAAGAGAATCAAAAGATTTTGGGTTGATCACCCTACCTTATGGTAATTGTCCGATATGGGGCAATTCTACTATTTATAGATATTGGTATCCTCACCACACTTACATTATTTTTCAAGGTGGGATATATAACATACTAAGAATTACACTAAGTATGTACAAATAATATGGGATTTTATACTATAATGATAACATTTTTTTACTACGAATCTTATAATTAGATTATTTTCATAATTAATACAAAATTTTAAGAGTTCTCGAAAATAATATTTGAGAGACTTAAACGATTTTGGATTGATATCTAATTCCAAGGACGACTCTTATGTATAATCGCATGATCACTCCAGCTTATGATATTTCTCCGATGTGAGAATTCCTCTATTTATACATAGTATATTCACCACAATTACATTATTTTTCAATGTGGGACAAATAACATATTTAGTTGTATACCATTAAAATTATTATTTATGATATTTTCTTAAATTTTTATTTATGATATTTTCCTTAATTAATTTTGATGATGTAAATTTCATTAAGGCGGGGATAATAATACAAACTTTTAAGAGTTCTATAAGATAATACTTAAGAGATTCAAAAGATTTTGGGTGAATATCTAACTTTGAAAGATGACTCATTTTCACAATATTTTTGTTGTGAAATAAAATGTAAAAGGTTTTATATAAAAATTATAAGCATCACTTGAATATAATATAGGAAATGAGATAAATAAAAGATTTTTCACTTTATTTTTTTATGATACCTTCCTAAATTCATTTTTGATAATGTAGGTTTCACTAATGTGGATACAAACTTTTAAGAGCTCTCTAAGACAATATCTAAGAGACTCAAAAGATTTGGGTTGATATCTAAGTTCTAATGATGACTTTTATTTATAATTATATGATCACCCCACCTTAGGATAATTTTACGATGTGAGACAATTATACTATTTATACGTAGCATATTTACCATACTTGTATTATATTTCAATGTGGGACAAATAACTTATTAAGTAGTACACCATCAAAATTATTACTTATATAATACTTTCCTAAATTTCCTAAATTAAGTTTGATGGTTTAAATTTCATTATTGTGAAGATAAAATACAAACTTTTAAAAGTTCATTAAGACAATACTTAAGAGACTAAAATGACTCCAATTTATAATCATATTTTTTTATCACTCCACCTCATGATATTTTCCGACATAGGATAATTTTACAATTTACACTTAGAATATATATTTATCACAAATACATTATTTTTCAATGTGAGACTAATAACACATTAAGTAGTTTATCATCAAAATTATTATTTATGATAATTTTATAAAAAATTTAATAATGTAAATTTCACTATTGTGACGATTATAATACAAATTTTTGGAACTCTTCAACACAATACTTAAGATCAGACTTAAAAAATTATAGGTTTATACCTAAGTTCAAGGATGACTACTATATATAATCATAGAATCACCATATGTTATAATAATTTTTTGATGTGGGACAATTTACTATTTATATGTAATATATTCACCATACATACATAATTATTCAATGTGTGACTAATAAAAAACTAAATAGTACACCATCTTTTTCTATATTAGAATAATAAAAGAATATTTTAAAGGTCACTTATTATATTTTAAAAATCTTTTATTAACAATATAAAAAAGATGATCATATTTATGATAACTCCACCTTATGATAGTTTTTTAATGTGGGACAATTTTACTATTTATACATAGTATATATTCATCAGTCACCATAGCTACATTGTTTTTCAAATAACACATTAAATAATTTATCATCAAAATTATTATTTATGATAATTTTATAAATTAATTTTTAATGATGTAAATTTAACTATAATTTAGACTATAATACAAACTTTTAAGAGCTCTTTAAGACAATATGTAAGAAGATCAAAAGATTTTGGGTTGAAACTTTATTTCCAAATATGATTCCTATTTGTAATCATAAGATCACCCACCTTATGATAATTTTCTGATGTGTGATAATTCTACTATTTATAAGTAATATATTCACCACACCTACATTATTTTTCAATGTGGGACAAATACCATACTAAAAATTACACCAAGTATGTGCAAATAAATAGTATGAGTTTCTATACTTTCGAGGTTTTTTTACCACGAATGTAATTATATTATCTTCATAATTTTTGTAATGATACTTAAATTTTTTTAATAATACTTTTCTAAATTAATTTTTGATGATGTAAATTTAACAATTGTGGAGATAATAATAATACACAAACTTTTAAGAGATTTCTAAGACAATACTTAAGAGACTTAAAATATTTCACTTTGATATATAAGGTCAAAGGATGATTCCTATATATAATTATAGGAGACTTTACTTTAATATATAAGGTCAAAGGATGATTCCTATATATAATTATAGGATCACCTACCTTATGTTAATTTTACGATGTGGGATAATTTTACTATTTATACATAGTATATTCATCACATTTACAAACTTTTAAGAGATCTCTAAGACAATTTTTAAGAGATTCGAAAAAATTTGGGTTAATAGCTAAAATTTAAGGACGACACCTATTTATAATCATAGGATTAGCCAGTTTATGTTATTTTTTCGATGTGGGATAATTCTACAATTTATACGTAGTATGTTTACCACATCTACATTATTTTTCAATGTGAGAAAAATAATATATTAAGTAGTACACCATCTTTTTCTTTAAAATATATATTTCTATTATTTTTATTTTATATAATAATTAAAAAATTATCCACTTAATTTTTATATCCAAATTATTATTTATGAAACTTTCCTAAATTAAATTTTTATGATGTAAATTTCACTATTGTAAAGATAATAATACAAACTTGTAAGAGATCTCTAAGACAATACTTAAAGAGACTCAAAAGATTTTGGGTGGATACATAAGTTCCAATTATGACTCCTATTTATAATCATAGGATTACCATATCTTAAGGTAAATTTTCGATGTGGGACAATTCTACTTTTTATATGTAGTATATTCACTACACCTACGTTATTTTTCAATGTGGGACAAACAACATACTAAGTACTATATCATATTTTTCTATAAATTAATTATTTCTTGAATGCTACTAAACCATTATACTAATATTAGAATAATAAAAAATATTTTAAAAGTCATTTATTTAATTTTCATATACTTAGGTTATATTTATATGATCTTATAAATGATATGCTGTAAAAAATACAAAATTTATACTCTAATGAAAGCATTTTTCGTTAAGAATCCAAATATAAAAGTTTCGAAATGTTTTGCATTATAACTTTTTTTGTGAGATTGATAATCAATTTTTTCTTACGTAAATAATAGTTGTGATATTAAAAATATTACATAATATCTTTTTTGTAATGTTGGAAGATCTTAAAATATACTTTCCAAAAATTGAAAAAGATGATGTTGACCAATAGAATTGCTCGAAAAAAGCCTCTTTTATATATATATATATATAGTTATAATCTATATATATATATATATATTATATATATTATATAATATATTTATATATTATTCATCACATCTACAAACTTTTAAGAGATCTCTAAGACAATATTTAAGAGATTCAAATTTTTTGGGTTGATACATAAGGTTTAAGGATGACTCCTATTTATAATCATAGGATTACCCACTTTATTATTTTTCCAATGTGGGAAAATTCTATTATTTATATGTAATATTTTTAGCACATCTACATTATTTTCCAATGTGGGACAAATAATAGTTATGAATTTAACTTTTATTTAAAGAGTTTCTAAAAAATTGAAAAGTTGATAATATTATTAGAAAAAATAATTAATTTATAAAATATAATCAAAATTTAAGAGTTTAACCATAACTTGGAAAGTATATGTATGAATAAAAGTTGATAATATTAAAATTCAATCTTTATATAATATAATATATTTTAGTTAATATTTAATTAGCCTAATAAAATTATGTGTAAGGTAGTTTTATCAATAAAAAATAAAATAGTGTTTTGAAATAGTTGGAGACTCTCTCGTTGCCTGAAAAAAGCCTCTTTTATATATATACTAGTTTGTGTGCCCGTGAAAATCACGGGTGCGTTTGAGATTAATTGTCTAAGTTTATGCATAACTGTAACCTTGTTAGTATGAAACATGTTGATATTTTTGTAATCTTGTTTTGTTAACATGGACACACAAAGATATTTCACCTGATTTATAATTCCCGTAGTTTGGTGAGAACTATAACAACATTTTTTTTTATTAATATATATTATGATGTTATATTATATGGGTAAATAGACGTAATACCTGATGAAAATAATATGGAATTACTTAACTGGACATTGAGAATTGTGATATAAAATTAACTCGATTAATTGAATTGTTGTTAGGTCCATTGCTCATTTTCATCATTGACCAATATTTTTTACTTTTAATTTGTTTATTATATTTTTTAATCATTAACCGTTTAAATTTCACATAAATACCATCATAGGCCATGATTTTTGTTTTGAATTAATTTGTTATTTTTTTCATTGCAATATTTTTTTTTGTAAGGATAATAGATATTTTAATTTACTACGTTATAATAATATTTGAAGTACGTTATATGAATAAAATAAAATATTTCATTTTTTTGCTCATCTTTTTATACATAATAACCATTTCATTGAAATTAACAGGTACAATTATAAAACACAATTTTGCAGAATTAAATAAATATGATGTTGTAACGATATAATAGTAAAGGCTTATTTATATGCTTAATTTGTATGCCCGCAAAAATTTCACAGGTATCACGCTAGTAAGAGAGGATAACAATTACAAACGAAGTAAAAACTATAGTGATGTAACTTGATTTGTTTTTGCGAAATAATTTATTTTAGCAATAAAATTCTAAAATTAAAATGTAGAATTTACTTTGATGTTTAATTGTTGTTTAAGTAGTTATTTTATTTTAAAGTTAAAAGAAAAAAATTTAATGCTTAATGCTACAAAATGCTTAAACTTTTACTTTTTTTTAAAAAAAAAAATAACAAATAATAAATGACTTGTTGATGTGGAGGTGGGTTGTGTAATAGGTGAAAATATTGATGTGGCATTTAGATAGGTGGTTAGTTTGTCTTTTTATTATTATATATAGATTTGAGTTTGGCAAGAAGTATACAAATTTATGTCCAAATTTACGTACAAAATTGTTAGGCTGGAATAAATAAAATATGGTATTATTAAATATTTTTGCTGAAATTTAAGGGAATATATCAATAGTTTATTTAATAGTTTTATTTCAAGATTTCCTACACGATATAATAATAATAATAGTTCCTATAAAGAGGAAATCACTCACGTGCCTCGAAAAAAGCCTCTTTTATATATATACATGTATTCTCATATAACGTATAACAGTTAACTTATAAAAATAAACTTTTGAAGTTTTAAGACTATAATAAAATATACTCCGTAGTTTTTAAAAAAATAATATTTATATATTGATTCGACTTCTATTTTAAACATATGTTACCAACCTCGTCAGGACTCAACTTATATTTGATCTATATTATGACTCGAAAAATGATCCAAAGTACCTAAGAATCAAACTCTCTAAGACAATGTTTTAAGCAACTCAAAAGATTTTGGGTTGATCACCTCACCTTATGCTAATTGTTCGCTATGGGGCAATTCTATTATTTATAGGTATTAATATATTGACCACACATACATTATTTTTCAATGTGAGATATATAACATACTAAGAATTACACAAAGTACATGCAAATAATATAAAATTTTATACTGTAATTATAGCATTTTTCTACCACGAACCTAATTATATTATTTTCATAATTAATACAAAATTTTAAGAGCTCTCTAAAACAATATTCTCTCTGTCTTAATCATTTGTTTGCCTTTGATTAAAATACTCCTAAAAAAATGACGACTTTGGGTTCATCTCTAAGTTTCAAGGACGACTCTTCTTTATAATCGCGTGATCATCCCATCTTATGATATTTCTCCGATGTGTGACAATTCTTCTATTTATACATAATATATTCACCACACTTACATTACTTTTCCATGTGAGACAAATAACATATTTGGTAGTTACCATTAAAATTATTATTTATGGTACTTTCCTAAATTATTATTTATGATACTTTCCTAAATTAATTTTGACGACCTAAATTTCATTAAGGTGGAGATAATAATACAAACTTTTAAGATCTCTGTAAGAAATCTAAGAGTTCAACCATAACTTGGAAAGTATATGTATGAATTTAATTTTTATTTTAAGAGTTCTTATAAAGGTGAAGCCACTCACACGTGCCTCGAAAGAAGCCTCTTTTATATATAGATTCTTGCCCGTGCGATGCACGGGTTTAGATATGTTATTCCTTTTTTTTTTTTTTTTTTATCATTTGGTTTTCCTTCGTCTATCTTTAATCATACATTGTATTGTGACCTATATTATAAGTTTATTGTATTGTATTTGAAATTAAACATTGTAATGTATTATATTGTTTTTAATAATTAGTTCTGTATTTGAATACGCTTGAAAATTAATGTTAATTCCCATAAAACTATGTAACTCGTCATGAAATGATTTGGTTTACGTCACCTTTAGCGCATTAAATTTAAACTTGACTCGGGTCAAACCAGCTCAAACAATCGGTTGTTTACGTCTTTGCTAATATTATTTAGAAACTAACTATGCAATTCGCTACGAAACGATTTGATAAATCTGTACTCCTTTTATTTAAAGTGTATAAGTTATACAATTTACTCGGTTTTAAACCCGTTTCACTACCCGATATTGCCGAAATTCTATAATTTTATTTTTATTTTGCCTTAATTAGTTTCTCTAAGGATATCCATAATAAACCGCACCGTCAAACCGATATACCGCATCACGAAGTCTCATTTAAGACGGGGCGCCCCGTCTTAAGCTTACGACGGACAAATAAAGCCCCCCGGGGCTGTTTGGTATGGGGTAAATAGAAAAGGGAAAGGGAATGATACACCTCATTTCCCTTAGTTGATGTTTGTTTGTCACTTTTTTTGTTTCCCTTTACCCCAAACTCAGAATTAGACTACCCCAAACTCCTGTCACTTGATTCCCCCCACCCCCCCAAGGGTTTGAGATTTGTTACCCTCAGCCACCATCTACAGTTAACTAATACCATCCAACATCCATGTCATCTCTCACCTCCAACCATCGTGCCCACAAAACCCCGCCCCCTAAACCACCAGCCCCACTAACCCCTCACCCTCGCAACCACCATTTCCACCGTCCCAACCATATAAGATCTCCGCCACCCCCAAAACTCCCACGCAGCCACCGTCGTCTGCCGCGTCTTGTCCAACTAGTGTTTTAGAGTGGGGCGTGGTTGTTTAGGTGAGGTATGAGACAAACTTTGGGTGGTAGTATAGGTGGTAGTTATGTACGGGAGACTTTTCTCATTCCCTTCATTTAATTACCAAACAAGTGACTAAATTAAAGGGATTTCATTTTCTTTCCTTTTAATACCCTTTCTCATTCACTTTCCCTTTCTCTAGTTGTAACCAAACGAAAATTGTTATATACCTCATAGTTTTGACTTGCCTTAAACTTAATAATCATGACTCGCCTTAAACTTAAGACAGGTGATTCCGTCTTAAATGAAAATTGTTATATACCTCATAGTTTTAACTGTTAGTTCGAAACCACTTTGAAATGAACCGATCCGTAATAATCATGACTTAACTCTTTAATCAATAACAGTTTGTATCCTCTTACTCAAGGTCTCTCGTTTTTCCCCAATTTTCAAAAGATAACCAAACCCTAGAATCCCAAAATTGACCGCTTTCCCTTCCCTCCACCAAATCCTTTCGGTTTATGCTCCCTCACCACGCTACATCGTCTAATTCGTTAGTTTTCTACCACCGCCCGCTGACTCTGTAAGTGTTTCTTTCAATATTATCAATGTGTTCAATTTCATTCGATCCTATTTTTATTTGCAGTTGAATTTCGTCTATCCATTTAACCTGCGCCAAACACGTAAATATATAACCACGGCTATTTGTCTGTATCTTAATTTCATTTTACATCCTTCTATTCTGACCATGTGTTGTATAATGGGTTAAATTGCTTTATAAGTTCTACGCTGTTAATGATTAATCATTGCATGTTTAATTTGATATTACTTCATTTGCTGGATTTGTGTTGATATAATCCGTATTTTTTTTATTAATGTTATTAGTAATGAACCGAACAACTACCAGAAGTTCACATATTTGGCAACGTAATAAAATCTGTAGCAGATTTACTTTTCGATATGTTGTTGTACAATACGAAAATAAACCTCCTTGGGATTGGCCTTGACTTTTGTTTATTCTTTATTGCATAAAACGGTTGATAGGGTATTGCCTTCTCATTAGTATGAAGTATAAAGAGTATCTTCGTTTATGAAGTATAAACACTATGCTTGGGATTAGCACATGATTTCGTGCCCGTGGGGTATAGAATTTTAATTCCGTTAGTTCTTTGTAGTTTTTTTTGTCTTGTTTTTGTTTTCCTTTGTTTACCTTTAACGGTACATCATATTGTGTTTTGGACGTAATTTACGTTGCAATGTATTATATTGTTCTCGATAATTGATTGTTTATTTGAAACGCTTAAATATTTTTTTTAATTACAAAAGATCTGTGTGGCTTGTGATTAAATATTTCGTTAATCCCCTACATCCGTAACCTACTGAGCATTAATGATTTCATTGTACTATCGCTATGTCCCTAACGATTTCATTGCCACGCCGTTAATGGGTATCTGCCCCATTTTAGGTAGGGGTAAGACTGTTATCCTAATTAATGCTCCAAATTTATGTTCACTTTGTTAATATACTATTGTGATTTACGTGTGTTTCTTATTCCATTTCATATATCATGATATAGACAATACCGGTCCTGGGGTTTTTATAAACTATACCAGAACATGACTGTAATCTTCGTCATCTTCATCGTGTGATATTAAAACGAATAACCTTATGAAAGTTTGTTCCAGAAAAACATTGAGAAAGTCAATGAGAGATAGGAGGGGTTGGAGTTACCTCTATTGGTTGAGAGTTGTGTAGGCTAAGTGCATCTTCACAAACATTTATTTTAGCCGCTTTGTCAAATAACACAACAGTTGTAGACGAACTGTCATCTTGGACTTTTAACACAATGCGGTACCTTCACAATAGAAGCGAGGCCAGCCAGTTGGGAAATACTTAGATCTTCAGGAAATTCTTTATATTGTTAATATACCTTGTTTTTTTAAAGTTCATTATTTAGTTTGTTAATAGTTCAATAGTTTATACCTTATTGTTTGAGTCTCACTTGCTATTTTGCAAGTGTCACACCAGAGGCCTGAACAACTTTGTGTTGGGTCTCTTCATTGTGGCTTACTGGTACACCTAAAGCAGGATTGGTAATACCATGCCTTTTCCGTAACGATACTTTTAACCTTAGCGACACAATGGTATATGAGGTCATGTCATTAAGAGAGGAGTGCATATAAGTGACGCAAAAAAATATAGGATAGTACAGTTATAGAGGTATAGGGGTAAAAATATGGCTGGGATAGTATGAGTTATATGTCATACCTCTTTGAAACCAGTTGTTATATGTTCCAGGAGGCCGGCTATGTCTTTCCGGATAGTCTCATTTGTGGTTGCTTTCGGTTTTGGGTCCCCATTCTTTTCACTACAAATATAAGTAATACTTATCAGAAATTCATTAGTGAATAATTTGATTCAAAGCAAAAACAACGTATTTGAGAGTAATGCTACAATAAGATTTAAACACAATATAAACCGCAAGATTCAAATAAATAAACACAACAAAAGTAAGAAACATAAATAAAAACAATATAACATGAAGTGGTGATTGTTAATTTTTGAATGAAAATACATGTATATATATATATAAACATATTAACGTCATAGTGTTTGTTTAGGTTTCTGTACATTATGGTAGAATTTTATAATCTTCAGATTTAATTATATTATTAGGTGTTGTAGTGCATCATCATTTTTGTGAGAACAAGGAAATATGGAATAGTTGTATATCACATTCCGTATTTTATAGGTTCTAGGATACATCCAAATTTTTATATGCTAATTTTGCATACAATGGAAATACATGAATATATTTATATGGGTAGTTTGTATTATTTGGAATGCTGAAGTGTTTTCGAAAAGTTGGAGACTCTGTAATCGCTCGAAAAAAGCTTCCTTTAATAATATAGATAGATATTGATTTAGACCTGTGCAATGCCTACAGGCTACAAGTACTTCTGCCAAGTGTTTTATACACTAATGCACAACTATTGCTAATTTTATCTCCTGCTTGATGTTGTACGTGTACGCAAGGACGGAGCCAGGATTTAAAACTTGGGTTAGCAAAATCTTTTGTCATATAATTGTGTCCTACAAAATTAGAGATCGAAAATTTGCAAAATGATTTTGCAATACAAATCCTTATTACATTCATAATGTAAATCCAATTAATGTTACGTAATATCTTGTTATATTTCGTCAAATCAAACAAAGTAACAAGCTCTCATTTCCTTGTTATAACTTACTTTCATTATTTAGCTACTATTTGGAATTTAATTTTGTTTTAAAGGTGCACAAAATAAAGTTGCTCCCCTTATTTTAATAACCCTTTCTCATTTGAAAATTTCTAAAACAATTTGAAAATAAAGATTATTCGCAAGACGCAATGCTCATTTATAGAATAAACTCAATAGTAAAGAAATATAAACAATGAACTTATTAATTCATCGGAAAAATGAATGACAGATACCCTGACGTATAGTGGCATGAAATTAAAGTCATTATCAACTTCTAAAAACATTTAATGCATTGAATAGTTGTTAAGGGAGAAAAAAATAATAAAAATGGATGAAATAGAGCTCGAAACCCCTGACGTATAATAAAAAATCAGCCCAATAACACCAGATGTGCTACTAACATTTCATGTTTGCTAATTGCGCATG